>CAWUFW010001131.1:1847500-2035000 GCA_963921515.1 Calotriton arnoldi
CCTTCAGGATCACAAGTTGTTTACATGAAATGCCTCGAGTAGCACCAACAAAGAACAGAGACTTTCAGGTAACACCGGGGGCAAGGCAATGCTCGAAGCCGTGGCTCCAAAGAGCCCTGCCAAGCATAGGAAGAAGGGGATGAAGCAAGGAAGATGATGAGAACATCTGCTGTGGCATCACACAAAGGTGAAGAGAAAAAGAACTATATAACATGCATCTATTTTCAACCACTGACATAAGCAAGATTTTCTAAAATTGGTCAATGCTGGTAAACATTATGAATCTACTTTTATATGGCTGCTCTCCAAATTTCTTTACTGCACTATTTTGCTACCGCTTACTACCAGTTTATTATATAGTGGTTTAATATTCCCACAGCTTGACTGGTATTTTTTTTTTTAAACAAGCACTGGCAAAGCCATATGTCTATGTGAGATATATCTGATTTGTCAATGGTTTTTTAGCCATGTTGCACAACAGTGAAGCTGCTGTGCAGCATAGATTAAAGTTTTTTTTTTTTAAAGTGCTATGATGCAGTCAGCATTGACTGCGTCCTTCGAGCTATTTTTACTGCTGTACAATGCAAAAAAACATTAACAAAGCCAACACATCTTGCATAGGTGAGACCCTTTGACTTTGCCAATGCTTGTTGCACTTGCTAGATGAGGACCATACAGATTCAAAGTATGCCACAATAATCAGGAAATACTGCTACAGTCTATGTATTTCTCGCATAAGGCATGCATAGTTGCCAAGGTTTCAAATTCCTAAGAGTGTCATTTTCATAATTTCAGTGTAATTAGGAGTGACATTTCAACGACCAGGAGTGAAACTTTCTCGCAGGCAAAATCAAGCAACGAACATGAGGGAAACATATAAAAATGAGACATTATACCCATCTGAGCATCAAGGTAGTCTTTAGAATCAAGTGTTCAAACACATGTAGTTAAGCTAAACTGGCACGGTGCAGCAAATTTCCCACTTGGCTGGGGAGATCACCACCGACGGCGCTATAAAGTGAGTTGCACAGTGGCTCCAACTAACAGACACTTCCCGACCCAAAACGAGTTGTGCGCTAACGCAGAGCTGAAAAAACTAAGCAGAGCAGACAGTGACTGCAGTGCACAGTTCTAGTCAGTACGAGAGAAGGCAGCTCAATTAGACTTTTTATTTATTATAAGCAGTCATTAGCAACTATTATTACACCAGACTCATGCACACTTACTTCTTTAGCGAGCGGCAAGCCGGCGCCGCGGTAATTGGCGGGCCAGCCCGAGGCCGCTACGACTCCTCACGCCACATGATTCTGGCTCAACCCAGAGCGCACACACATCTGTCTTAGCCACCGTTGCGGGTGATTGGGTCAGGTTGTCGGATACTGCATGCAAGCACTGCAGCGGCGAGGTCTCTGTCATATTGCCAGCTGCAGCGGTGTGCGCCAGCAGGTACACAAGGAGCCGCCAGCGGGGTAGGGTCAGTTACGGGATACCGCCTTGCGGTATGAGCTGCGCTGCCATTCCCCCAGCAGCACTTAGTGCAACCCATTAGATTAGAACATTGAGAACTGCCTTTGCTCGCGGCGCAGGAGGCAGGAGATCACCGCCTTTAAATTCATCTGCCTCAACTCATGTCTCGGTAGCCATCCTAACATCAGTGAATGCTAAGGCTACGCGGTATTGGGTGCCTAAGTGTTACATTGTAGCACTATGCAGCTCTAGCAACTGAGTCAGAGCCCCCAAGCCTTCCAGGAGCAGTGCACACTGCATGCTGCCACTGCAGCTTGTATGGGGCATTTCTATACAGCATTGCTCCGGCTTGACAGCTGAGGAGGCGCTATTATGCATGACTTTGCATTTCAGTGCGGTGATGTGGACCACCACGCTGAAATCCGTTAGTATAACACCTGATGGGTGGTACTTAGCAGAGCTGGCTACGCTTACTAGTAAAATGGGGGATATGTGAATTAAACGTTTGTTGTCTTTTGGTATGCTCTGTACGTCAAGTTCGAATCTCGAGAAGGCATCGTCAGCTTTCATCGTCCCAGGGTTGATAAAGAGAGCACCACTCAATTGGGTACCTATTTTATAAACAACGTACATGCAGACCCTAGGCTCGAAATAAAATACTTTGTGTTCAACTATCTTGCACATAAATAATATTGTGCACGGTAAAAAAATGTCAGTATCTAGCAACTTAAAATCCTACACATGATGAGTGCCTTCTCATCAGAAAGAACGTGGGCAAAATCATCACAGTCACATTAGAAAAGTTTCAAGCGGGTGCTTAAATTGCAAGGTAAATGGATTTAGCACATTCTGTTTACAAGTGATCTGAAAAATGATTTCAAACTATGCTTTTAAGCCACGTCCAAAATTCTCTCGAGTGACAAACTAACGTCATTAAAAAAAAAAAAGGCGCCGACAACAGCCTGTTATTTTGGAAAAATCACTTATATCCTGTAAATAAAAATCATGCACTGGCAAATCCAATAGGTCTTGCCTATGCAAGAGCTATTGGCTTTGCCAATAGGCTTTAGCCATGTTGTACACCAGTTTGGCAGCTGTTCAGCATGGCTAAAAGTTAGAGTCATAAAGGACAGTGGCGTGGAGTGTTGTAGAGTATTGTGAAGAGGAGTGGATGTTATAGAGTGGTGTAGAGTTGAGTTGCGTAGAGTGCCACGGAGTGGCATAGAGTGGAGTGTCAAGGAGGGAGTAGAGTGTCAGAGTGAAAGGGCGTAGAGTGATGTGGAGTTAAGCAGTATACAATGGAGTAGAGTGTTGTGTAGTGTAGTAGAGTGGAATCGCAAAGAGTGTCGTGGAGTGGCATACTGTCAGAGTGGAGTAGAGTTTAATGGAGTAGAGTGTCATAGATTGGAGTGTTGTGGAGTAGAATGGCCTAGAATAAAGTGGCGTAAAGAACAGTGGTGCAGAGTAGATTGGCTTAGTGTGCATTGGTTTTGAGTAAAGTGGTGTAAAACGAATTGGCGTAGAATGCAGTGGAACAGAGGTGAGAGGAACAGAGCAGAGTAGAGTGGTGCAGAGTAAAACAAAGTGGAGTAATGAAGCGTAGATTGCACTGACAGAGTGGAGTAATGAAGCGTAGATTGCAATGGCAGAGTGGTGTGGCGCAGAGTGGTGTGGCGCAGAGTGGTGTGGCGCAGAGTGGTGTGGCGCAGAGTGGTGTGGCGCAGAGTGGTGTGGCGCAGAGTGGTGAGGCGCAGAGTGGTGAGGCGCAGAGTGCAGTGGCGCAGAGTGCAGTGGCGCAGAGTGCAGTGGCGCAGAGTGCAGTGGCGCAGAGTGCAGTGGCGCAGAGTGCAGTGGCGCAGAGTGCAGTGGCGTAGAGTGCAGAGGCGTAGAGTGCAGAGGCGTAGAGTGCAGAGGCGTAGAGTGCAGAGGCGTAGAGTGCAGAGGCGTAGAGTGCAGAGGCGTAGAGTATTGTATGGTATTGTAATTGCATTTATATAGCGCTTACTACCCCTGACAAGGCGTCAAAGTGCTTTTTCTGCGACCCATAAAGGATTAGTGTTGAATTAGTATAGTGAAATATGAAAGTAATTTAAGTGGTGGATAGGTTAGTCAGTTATTTGGATTCGGAAGGATAGCAGAAGGATAGAAGAGGAAAAAAGGTTTGTATTTATATAGCGCTTGTTACCCCTGATGGGGTGTTGAAGCGCTTTTTTGGGGCAAGTAGCACGCTACTCCGGAAACCCATAAAGGATTAGTGGTGAATTAGTATGGTGAAATATGAAAGTAATTTGAGTGGTGGATATTAGTCAGTTATGTGGAGTGAGAAGGATAGTGGAGGGATAGAAGGGAAGAAAGGTTTGCATTCATATAGCACCTGTTACCCCTGATGGGTGTTGAAGCGCTTTTCTGGCGAGTAGCACGCTACTCCGGAACCCATAAAGGATTAGTGTTGAAAATTAGCATAGTGAAATATGAAGTAATTTGAGTGGTGGAATTGTTATTCAGTTATTTGGATAGAGAAGGGTAGGCGGCGAGATAGAAGAGGGAAAAAGGTTTGTATTTATATAGCACTTGCTACCCCTGATGGGGTTCTGAAGCGCTTTTTTGGCGAGTAGCACGCTACTCTGGAACCCATAAGGATTAGTGCTGAATTAGTACAGTGAAATGTGAAAGTGATTTGAGTGGTGGATATGTTAGTCAGTTATTTGGATTGAGAAGGGTTGGGGAAGGGTAGAAAAGGGAAAAAGGTTTGCATTTATATAGCACTTGTAACCCTGATGGCGTGTTGAAACGCTTTATTGGCGAGTAGCACGCTACTCTGGAAACCATAAAGGATTAGTGGTGAATTACTATAGTGGAATATGAAATTTGAGAAGTGAACATGTTAGTCTGTTATTTTGATTGAAAAGGATAGTGGAGGGATAGAAGAGTGAAGGATTTTTTTTTTTTTTTTTGGAGGTCATAGCAGTAGGAGGAGGCTTTTGGATGAGTAAAAGGGGTTGTGGAGGGAAGAGTCAGAGGGAAGAGTTTAGAAAGGTTTGTTTTGGGGGATCGGTATAGTAAAAGAGGTGTCAGATGATGCAAGGAGGGGTAGAGTAGGGGAGAGTCTAGAAAGGGTTATTTTGGGGATCATAGTAGTGGTATGGGGTTTGGGATAAATGAGAGTGGATGTAGAGGATATATTGATAGAAGTATAGGGTGAGAAATAGGCTAGTGCATTGAAAAGAGTAGTAGAAAGAAGTTTGAGATGAGTCAGAAAGTTGGGCTAGAAGATATATTGAGAGATGTATAGGCTGAGAAATAGGGTAGTGCATTGGAAATGCTAAATTAGAACAAAGTGCTAAATATATATAGATCCATAAGTACATTGAAAGTATATAGATGCATAAAGGAGGTAAGTATATGTAGATTAAAGATATTGATAGAGGTACAGGATGAGAAATAGGGTAGTGCATTGGATATGCTTTTCAGGAGAAAAGTAACAAACACACAGATCCAAGTACATGGAAGGTACATAGATGCACAATGGAAGCAAGTACATGTAGACCAAAGATGCACCAGATAAACTCCGGTTTTCAAGTGTTATTGTACTTTAATTTTTTTTTAAACAACATAATTATTCTACATGTTTATACAAAGCAATACACAAAGATAGGTACATATCTATAGTGAAAATAAATGCTTATATACAGAGGGATATGCTGTAAATTTCTGTTTGCGTATGGTGCTTATGTGGGGAATAGCCAATTCTTGAGTAGTTTGCTGAAGATAAGGTGGTTGTCCGTGGATCTTATGTTGGGGGGTAAAGAGTTCCATAGTTTGGCTGCTTGAACAGAGAAGGATGTGTCACCTATGTTTTTTTTCTTGTATCTTGGGATTTTGAGGCGAGGTGCCCCTTTAGAGCGGAGGCTCCTTTGTTGAATGTGTTTGGTGATTTTATTCCTGATGAAGAGCGGTCCCATTCCATGTATTGCTTTGTGGGTGATACAAAGCAGCTTGAACGTGGATCTTCTGGCAACCGGTAACCAATGCAAGGCTTTCAAGGCAGGTGAGATGTGGTCTCGCAGTTTGATATGCAAGAGTAGTCTGGCAGCCGAGTTCTGAATCCGTTGTAGTCTTTTGATGGTCGTTAAAGGTGATCCGTGGTAGAGGCTATTGACTTAATCGAGTTTGGACAGAACAAGGGAGATGGTAGCTTGGACCTTGTGTGGAAATCCCAAATGAGGGAAAATTCGTCGCAGCGTTTTTATAGTGACAAAGCTTGATCTTGCTAGTTTGTCCACCTGGGCATTCGATTTCACAGACAGACTGGCAAATCATTACACGGACAAAGCAGACACTTTGGACTCGTACTTAAAACAGAAACAAAGCACCAGCACTAACCCTTGAACAAAACAACAATCCAAGAATACTTTAACCCAGCCTCTCCGTTCCTTCCAACACATCTCACATGATTAATTTATGGACCTGGTCAAAGCAAGCAGGCCTGCCGGCAGCCCTTCTGACCCGTGTCCACCACAAACCTTCAAGACAATTCTTTTAACAACCTCTGCTGCCACTCCAGTAAGAAGAATCATCAACGATTCCTTAACTGAAGAAAACAAACTTGGACCCACTGAACCCTGACAACTACAGACCCATTACAAATGGACCTTTCCTGGGCAAACTGATAGAATGAGCAGCGTTCACCCAGATGTCACAATTCATTTAAGAGAATGACATACTTTCAGACTTCCAAACAGTGTGAGGAACTCTCAAATTTTTTCATCAATAAGGTCCGGGCACTCCAATCCCACTTTGGCAAATTGGACACCCAGGCAATTACGGTACCCCCTGGCCAACAAGCATCCTCCCCTTCCGAGGCCATACTTTCCACCTTTGACTCAATCCCGCTGACGGACTCCATGGCCGCTTTGTCCACTCTCAAATCAGGCTCCCCTAATGGTCCTTGCCCTGCCAAACTTCTGGCCAGCACAGCTACAGCAATCAACCCTCTCCTGAAAAAGCTGAGTAATACCTCCTTGGCATCAGCCACTGTTCCTCCCTCTTGGAAACAGGCGCTGATCATTCCCCTTATCAATAAGGTGTCCCTCGACCCCAAACTCCCGGCCAGCTACCGACCTATCTCTCTTCTCCCGGCAATCGCAAAGGTCTGTGAGAAAATGGTCAACAAGCAACTGACCGCCTTCGTTGAACAGCACGGCCTCCTTCATCCGGCCCATTCTGGTTTCAGAGCCTCGTACAGCACGGAATCAGCATTGGTAGAAATCGCTGAAGCCATTCCCGAAACTCTGGATTCTGGGGGCAGGGCAGCTCTGGTCCTGTTGGACCGGTCTGCCGCTTTCGATACTGTCCCTCACTCACTCCTTCTAGCTCGCTTGCAGAAGCTGGGTATCACGGGTTCCGCCAGCAAGTGGCTAAAATCCTTTCTGGAAGGCAGAACACAGCAAGTCTGGATCCCACCTTTCACGTTTACTACTCAGGAACTTTGGACTGGGGTTCCCCAGGGGTCCGTTTTGAGCCCGCTACTGTTTAACGTTTATATGTCTCCTCTCATCCAGTTGGCTGAGGAGTTAGGTGCTAAAGTTGTCACCTATGCTGACGACACTCAGCTTTTGTTCACCTGGAAGAAACATGAGTCATCTACTGCCCATGTTAAAACTTGTCTCGCAGCTGTGTTCAATTGGCTCACTTCCGCCCAACTCAAATGCAACGAAGATAAAACTGAAATCTTATTCTTCGGCGACTTTCCCCATCTGTTTTGGCACACTTTCTGGCCAGATGAGTCCCCCAAGCCCTCTCCTCGAGGCCTTCCGGTCAAAAACCTCGGGATTTGGTTTGACAAAAAGCTTAGCTTCAGCAGCCAAATCAGCAAATTGACAGGCACATGTTTTGGAATACTGAAGCTACTCAAAAAAATTCTGCCTCTCCTCCCCTTAGCAGCTAAAGAAACGGTCACGCAAACGCTCGTCACCTTCCGTATTGACTATGCCAATGCACTTTATGTCGGCCTGCCTGGCTACCTTCTGGATAGACTACAGGTGGTCCAGAATGCCGCTGCCAGAATACTTCTTGGCCTCCCCAAACGAACTAGTGTTAAGCAGCACCTGCGTAATCTTCATTGGTTACCCGTGAAAGCAAGGGTAAAGTTTAAGGCCCTAGTAACGTCCCATGCTGCTCTCTACGACTATGGCCCAGTCTATCTTAGGAAGCGTTTTCAGTTCTATGCCCCCAGCAGGCAACTGCGCTCCTCCAATATGCTGAGGGCAACCATTCCCAGATTCCGCCTGAAAAGGAAAGGTGGTAGTTCTCTGGCCTACACGGCTGCGGTGGCCTGGAACTCTCTTCCCTTTGACTTACGCAGCCTGCAGGATCCCATCCAATTTAGAAAGAAACTCAAAACTCTCCTCTTCAACTGATTGTTTCCCTCTTTTGCTGTATCCCTCTCTTTCCCAGCAAGTCAATGTAGAGGGGATTAGCTAAACATATATCTTAAGTACCTGTAATCACTGCAATACATACTACGTTTGGCTAACCTCGTGACAGAAATGCTAATGTATCTGTTTAAAAAAACGAATAAAAAATACTTTGAAATAAAAAAATTAAAAAAAAGTTTATAACAGCACAGCTACTCGAAAGAGCGTTTCGAGTAGCTGTGCCGATCTAAACTTTGTTTTAAATTTTTATTTCAAAGTATTATTAGTTTTTTAAACAGATACATTAGCATTTCTGTCACAGGTTAGCCAAACGTAGTATGTATTGCAGTGATTATAGGTACTTAAGATATATGTTTAGCTAATCCCTCTACATTGACTTGCTGGGAAATCAAGCAAAGGATGATAGAAAGAAAGAAAGGGGTGAAAGGAGGATACAAGAGAGGTTCTGTAGCAATGAGTCTAATTGGGGTTATAGTCATGTGACAAATCTGACACCCCACTAGTTAAACTGTGGCAGGAATGATAGTCCAACCAGGCCCCCGATGCCTCTTCGGCCCATGGTGGCACATTCCAGCTCGCTCGGCCCCTTCCCCGAGGGAGGGGAGGAGGAAGCCGGAATGGATTCAAGGGGTTCGTAAGAGTCTAGGTACGTGTCGAGTGACTTCCACATCCCCCTGGTTGCTGGCCTCCAGGGTGAGTTCTGCAGTGCAATGTTATCCGCGCCTCTGAGGTACGTCACCCAGTTGAACCAGCCTTTGTATGAGGTCTTAGTTGTGTCCTTCCAGTTGGTCAGGACCATTTTCACTGCCGCAGTGAGAAGTAGGTCAAGTAGGTCTTTGTCGTGCTCTGAACTTAGTCCTGTGGTCATGAATGCGGTGGCGAGGGAGGAAAATTCAGTTGTTAGTGTGCAGCCCAGTACATTCTTTATGAACCCAAAGATTTTCTCCCAGAACGTTTTGAGTGATGGGCAATAGTAGATAAGACGTGCTAGGTCCCCCTTTTCCTTGCTAAAGTTCCAGCATAACTCATCTTCCCTGAGGCCTAGTGAGAATAATCGAGCTGGTGTCCAGAAGGCCTTGTGGAGTAGCCAGAATTTTGTTTTGATAGTACCGGGGTGAACTACAGGCCCATATCCCCAATTAATGTGGACTGCAAAATATATGCAAAAATCCTAGCAACCAGACTAAATCCCGTCCTACCCAACTTAATAAGCAACTCCCAAGTAGGTTTCCTGAGAACCCGAATGTCTAACGACAATACCAGACTCCTCTGCCACATACTAGAATACACAGCAAAAAAACAGAGGCAGCAGTAGCTATCACCCTTGATGCCGAGAAGGCCTTCGATAGAGTATCATGGACCTTCCTGGAGCAGTGCATGAAATCCTTCAACTTAGGGAAGGTTATATACGGAAGGTGATGGCGCTGTACAGGGACCCGAGAGCACGCATTGTCATTAATGGGTCACTCTCCAGAACCACTTACGCTACAACGCGGCACTGAGACAGGGCTGCCCACTGTCCCCCTCACTCTTTCTGCTGGCATTAGAACCCCTGATCAGCGACATCAAGGCAAACGCGAAAATAAAAGGGGTCAATATTAACGACGTTGAAATAAAATTGGCCGCATATGCGGATGACATTCTAATTGTAACGGAGCAACCAAAGGCCTCTATTGAGGCCCTGATAGACACCATAGAGATATACTCAGGTCACTCAGGATATAAGCTCAACAGGGACAAGTCAGAATGCAAACCCCTGAACATCCACTGCACTAGGGACACCCTAGGGGGTTCAGGCCTGGCCTGGCAGACAGGGTTTATCAAATATCTAGGTATACATTTTGGTAACGACCTCATGAGCACACTAGGCCACAATGAGAAACTACTGCTAGAAAAAATAAATAAACTCTTGGACACCTGGTCCCCGAAATTTATAACTTGGTGGGGCAGAATCGAAACGATCAAAATGATGATCACCCCAATGATCAACTACCTGATTAGCATGCTCCACTCCTGCTCACAGATGACTTCCACCGTAAAGTAGATAACCTGATTACTAAATTCTTTTGGCGTGGGAAGAAGGCACGGATAAGCATAAAAAAACTAAGACTGGAGAAAAAACTGGGAGGGGTAAATCTAGCAGACTTTAGAATCTTCCAAACTGCATTTCTGGCTTAACAAGGGGCCTACTGGATATCACCCCCTCATGGATACACACCAGTATGGCTACAAGTCGAGAGAGCCATACTGAACAATTTAAACCCATTGGCGCTGTTAACAGCTAACAAGCATCTTCACTCCTCCAGCTCCATTTTTAAAAACACAAAAATTGCCCTTCTAAGAATAGACAAGAAAATGGAGAACAGCATAAAGGACTCGAAGCTGGAGTCACTCTGGGCCAATAGCAAGATCAGATACAAGGGAAAATGCCTAGCCCTCGACACATGGATAGAGAAAGGTATCTCCCACCCAGCTCAACTAGAGGAAGGGGGATACCCCACCACATTTGCCGTACTGAAATCTAGACATAACCCAACAGACATGGAGTTCCACAACTTCCTGAAAATCAAAACAGCCCTATCCAAAGCCAAACTATCGCCTGCCCAACAGTCAATCCCACAGTAATTGGCAAAGATCACCAGACTAGGTCATCAGGTATCACACCTCTATAAACTTATACGCCCAAACTCCACCAAACTTAATGACAAGACAACTAACTATTGGGTAAAACAAGGCAATATCTCACTTAATGAGCAAGAACTGGCTACACTATGGTCCTCTGCCTCACATAATAAAATCACCCCGTTTTTAAACTTTGTAACATAACATAAATGTGGTATTTTTAAAAGTTCAGTCGGGCCAAATATATCGTAATCAACCTTGTCCCATACTATACCATCGGGTATAGGAACTGCTGTAATGTTCACTGATGATAGGTCTCTTTTTTCACGATGTGATGATAGATGCGGTTTCAGAATCACATTCACTTTTTGTGCTGCAGAGCTTTCTCGAAGATAAGTTCCATTAATAAGCATACTAAAAACAGTTACTAGGCCTATCCAGAAAAGAAAGAAGAGTATTCCTGTAGATACCCAGAGTTCCACCCAAGGTGATACTAGGTAAGTCTTTTTAAGAAAGTTCATAACATTTTTATATCGCTGTAGACAAGTTTTGTGGGCTGGCGTCGTTTCAGGTTCGCTTGGATCTAACGAAAAAGTGTCAAAGTCACTGAAATAGCCAGATGCAGTCCGATCAATTTTCGGTAGTTCCGCAGGTTTTGTGGAAACTGTAGCTTGCTCTTGTTGGGGCATGTTGACGTAGATATCAGTGTTTGGTTGAATTGAAATTTGTCTTTCAGTGGAGTTCTCATTTTGAACTTCAGTGTCAAGAGGAACAAGTTCCATTGCATTGTTGCTTAGTCCTTCATTCCGTGCAGGTGACCCTTCAAAAGTGATGAGTCTTTCTGTTTGAACTTCTTGTATAGTTGTGAGAGGAGGGTGTGTTACTCCGGAGTCCACGCGGCCTACTACTCAGTATCGGCCACAGAGTGTGGTTTGATTAGGTCAATTGAGACGAATCTTTTCTCCTTTTTACCAGCAAGAGGTGGCAGAAGTACTGTTCTTGTTCCTTCAACTGCCAGGACAGGTACAGGCGAATTTCTGTATGATGGCCCAAATTCTTTTTTGTCCGCTATTTTCTCTCTGACCAGATGCCCGACTTTAGGGATCCAGACAGGTCTTGCTGTGACACTTTTTACTTCCCCAGTGGCGTTCCTCTTTACTTTGACATTACTCTGTAGTGCCCTGGATTCATTCAGGTCCTGTAAAACAGCCAAACATTTATGGATGTCAAAAGGTTTTTCATCCGCCACTCTGCCTTCACAATCAAGATCAGGTACCCACATTCTTGTCCCAAATAGGACCTCATAAGGAGTGACACCCCCTAGAGAGCTTCTTGGCTGATTGTTTAATGCCCTTTGGACTCCATACAGATGTTTTACCCAATTTCCACCCAAGCCTAATACTCTAGCTGTTAAAGATTGCTTTAAGTCCTGGTTTTTCCTCTCCACAACCGAATTTCCCTCGGGATGGTATGGAGAGGAGTACTGCAATGTTATACCCAGACTCCCCATAGCTTCCTTGTAAGCCCTGGAGCTAAACGCGGGGCCACGGTCAGAATGTAATGTGCCAATTGCGTATGCCCCTATAAAGACTCGCAAATCTTTTATAACAGTTTGAGCGTCAGCCGAGCACTGGGGCCACACCCATAGGAACCTAGAGCAGGAATCCACTGCTACCATGAAATACTTGTAAGCCCCATCAGATTGTAAGGGGCCGCAGTGGTCCAAATAAACACACGCAAGTGGTCTGTCTGATATTAGTAATGGTGTCTGCACTGGACGTGTTACTGTGGAGCCTTTCATCTGCTGACAGATGTTGCATTTCAAGACGTAGTCCTTAGTCTGCTTTCTTAGTCCTGGCCACTAGTAGCGTTGTTTCAATAGAGAAACAGTAGCCGAAACTCCTGCGTGTGCAGAACCTATACCCTCGTGTGCTGCTAGAATTAATCCTAACCTTCGTGCGTACAGCCCTCTTTGCGGCCTCGTCGGTCAATGAATTCCCTTCAACGTGAACGCCATCACGTTGATGACTCAGTGTGTGTGAGCCCTTGGTAGTCGTTTTTCAACTCCACTACCTGTTCCCATAGCGTTTTGTGCTTAATCGTGCCACCTTTTGCATCTTTAAACCCATTCTGTCCCCAGTGATGTAAATATTCATTGTATGACTGTACACAGTAAAAGGAATCACACACAATTAGTGTGGGGAATTCTCGATCCGTATTTACCAGTGCCAGTATTAGTGCTTTTAGTTCTGCCAGCTGCGCTGTGCAATCTCCAAGCGACTGTGTTTTTGTGCAATTCGGATGAAACTTTCCATCCTGCATACGTCCTTTAGCGATAGCACACGCAGCGCTGTACTGTTGTTTACTCCCTATGGCTGGTTGAGCAGAACCATCAGTGTAAATTATATATTCATACTTATCTAGAGGCATTATTTCATTTGGTAAAGGATATTCTTGTTCGTACTGCAGAAATGCTTGTGTTTTTAGATTTGGGTCGTACCTGTATTCCACGTCTGTTGCAGTGAGAGAATTAGCCCATTGTATCCATCTTGGATGTAAGGCTTTAGCGTTGGGAACGCTTGCCTTTGTCGCCGCATCTAAGGCTGGAACCGGGGTAACGACTATTATAACGTTTCCCTTGAGCCAGGGTTCTTTCTCTAACTACAGCAGTCTGTACTGCTGTTAGGATTTTTTCAGTTGATGCAAAACTCATCTCAGCATTTGTGTACAAATGTGATTTATATGCTATTGGTACTGTTTCACCTTCATTATATGTTAGATAGGTGTACCCAGATTGACCTGCAACTATTCGGATCACCAGGTTGCGTACGTTTACACATGTCTGTAAGGGTTTTGAAGCTATCATGTCAGCTTGTAAGGAACGAAGAGTATCTGTGTGTTCCTGTGTCGATTGTCTAATTGAAAAGTCAGGCTTCATTAAATCGTAGAAAGTTTTACTCTTTCTGCGTAATCCAAAATGTATGTTCTGCCACAATTCAAGAATCCCAAGATTGATTGTAAGTTCTTTAATGATCTTGGAGGTTGGAGCAGCGCACACTTTTCTAAAAAGTTAGCTGCCAGGCTTTTCCCTTCACTTGAAAGCTAATATCCTAGAAAAAAGACATTAAGGTGGGCTATTTTCGATTTTTTAAAGTTGAATTTGTAACCCTCAGAGGCAAATCCCAATATTATGGTATTCACTCTGTTCAAGTGTTCCTCCAGGTCATCGTCCGTTAGATAAATATCATCCACATAGGACAATGCCTCCTCATCCAGATTCTGAAGTAATTCAGTTACTCTGGCTGAAAACAACCCCAGGCTGTTCTTATACCCCTGGGGGAGTCGACAAAATTGCCGCTGAGACCCTAGCGCTGAGAATGCTGTCAAATATCTGCTCTCAGGCGCTATATTTTGGCAAAAAAATCTATTTGAGATATCTATTGTTGTTTTGTATTTTTTACTCACAATGTTATTCATTAATGCGGCACTGTGTGCATTTTGAACTGCAAACCTCTTAGTGCAAGTGTTTAAATGTCTGTAATCTAAAACTTAACGATGGGGGCGTGGCCAAGATGGCGGCTCGGTAGGACGTGAAACTCCGTCCCTCCGCCCCGCCATTTCTTAGTGTTGTATTTGCCCCATTCCCCGGTCCCCAAATAACCGAATGCGGACTGGAATCGGCTAGTTTTCCCTCCGATGCAAAAGTGAGGGGTGTCGGTGGCCATTTCGGCGCTCCTGGATATGTGCCTGCTTTGACCGTGGCGGAGCCGGAGCGTGTGGACAGCGTCAGCGTCAGTGCCTCTGGTTCGGCTCGAAGGGGCCCCGTAACACAAGGGAGTGAACGAGCCTCGGAGCCCATAGCAGAGCCTGGGTCCGCTTGGGGAGCCGGCTGCAGGTGGCGGAAGGTGAGCGGCCCCTACGACATTGAAGCGCAGTAACTGACGGGCCGGAGGTCTGATTGCCGCCCGCCATCTTGTGGCTTCTCTGTCCTGTCGGCCGGACGCGTCTCGGGCTGCTCCTCCTGAAGCTCTGGGATTCCAGCCACGGGGCCAGAGGGCATGTCCGGACCGGCGACCCATCCTGCCTGGTGAGGGGGTAGACGCACAACAAGACACGGGCGCGCAGTGACTCCTCGGAGAGGTGCTGGCTCTCTGCCTGCCATTTTGTCTTCTTCCCCGCCTGAAGGGCCGGCGCGCCGTGGACTGTGAAGCCTGGGGCCCAGGGCCTCTTCCCCACGAAGCTCAAACGTACAACTACCCTGGTAGCCCGCTCAGCCCGGGGTAAAGACTGACGCTGTGAACTGTCTACGGAGCGCCGCCCGGGCCCTCTAGACCCCCGGTGAGTGCGGCCTGTATACCAGGACCGATCCTGCTTGACCTCGCCTGCGCGCCACAACAGCAACCATCGCAGGGGCCTGGCGCTACTTGGAGGCGATAGCCCTGCTGAAATTGCCCTCTTCCCACCCCGCTGCCGACCAGGAACAGAATCTGAAAGGCTGGGCTATACAGGCCCGCCCTTTGACCACCCCAATTGGGGCTGCCCGGGTCATTTCGGCCGGCCTAAAGAGCTGCAAAGCCTGATACAAGTTTGGCCCCCACGGACGCAGCAGCCGCTAGGTGAGTCCCATGCTGACCATCTACTAAGGGACACAATCTGAGAATACGCCGCCGATACCGGGACCAGTGTGGGCCACTGCCTGGGGAGGGGCCTCGTGCAGCACGTGTATCCCTCCATGAGCGGACCTATTTCAGTATCTTCGCAGACTACCCCACCCGGCTAAAACCCGAACTGACGCAGGACTTTAATACGTGCCGCAGAGCACGGTGAGAGCTGGGTCATCGGCGGCCCACAGGGATACCTAGCCCGATCAGAAGCCGATCACAGTGGAGGAGCAGGCCTGAGTGTATGCCGGCTGCATTCCACAGTTCCAACGCAGCCTCCGTATATCAGCCCCAGTCAGGTCGCCGGGGCTGCTGTGAGTCTGGCCACAGACCTGCGGATCTTCCCTAGCCACCTTATCAGCCGCAACGCAGCAAGATGGCCTCGGCCCGAGCGAAAAGGGAGAAGTCCCTCAAAGACCTGCTGCTGAAACAGTCCAGTGGCCCGGACACGTCACAGGGGGCGCCCAGTGACCAGGGGCACTCGGATACGGTGGAAGGCGCGGACGGCCCAGCCACGAAAGCCTTCATGATGGAACTGTTCTCCGCCATCAAAGAGGACATCCTCGACCTAAAGGGCCAGCTCTCGGCGGATCTTAAGGAAGTGCGTAGCGACATGGATGAAGTGGGTGAAAGGGTGGCCGTCCTGGAAGATCATGAGCTGACTCGTGAGGAAGATCTGCACCAGCTGCAGCAGGAAGTCATCCGGCTGCGGGATCAAAATCTGGATCTCCAGGCCCACGCGGAAGATTTGGAGAACCGCTCACGGAGGAACAACATCCGCATCCCTGCGGTGCCCTGGAGGGCTGATGGTGATAATCTTCGGGAGTATGTCCTGTCCCTCTTTCGGCAGGTGATGGGAGACGATGGCCCGCCGGAAATCCAGATGGACCGGGTACACCGTGTGGGCCTGCCCAGAGGTGAGAAAGCCCCCCCGCCCGATATACTCGTTTGCGTACACAACTTCCAGGTCAAAGAACAGATCTTGCGCAAAGCTCGTGCAGTCCAGCCGATCCAGTTCCACGGACACTCCCCGGCCCTCTTCCAGGACCTTGCAGCGTCCACTCTCGCTAAACGGAGAGAATTTCGCGTGGTCACTTCCTTTCTTCGTGACAAAGGGATTCCATACTCCTGGGGCCATCCCTTTCGCATCATCTTTAAGCATCAAGGGAAACAGACAGCTGCGCTCACTCGCTGAGGCTCTTGATCTGCTGGGGCTGGACGCCGACACGAACTCAGAGCGGAAAGATGGCCCCAAAGACCGAGCCGCACGACGACCCCCTCGATGGCAAACTGTTGGTAAGCCGTTGGCCTTTGCAAAGCCAGTCCCGGAGGAGATGGCGAAAGAACGCGAGGCGGAGATTTCTTCCCTCTCTCAGCCCCACGACCGTCCGTGCTCCCCTTGAGCACTCCAGCCTGGATCGACGGAATGGAGGTAATGGAACGAGGCCGGAGGGGCACAGGGGACGACGACCTCTCCTGATTCAGCGGACTACCCCTTCGCAGCCAGTGACTCTTCAGGTACTCTGTTTTGCGGTTTTCCGCCAGGGCCATGTTCCCCTTTGGCCTTTCATACCAGACGGACTTATGTCTGTTGTTCTTTTCTTGGTCTAAATTTGAGGGTTGTTTTCCTTTATCCCTGCAGACGGACTCATGGCTCTTGTTCTCTTTTGGGACTGTGTTATTTGGGGACATGTTTTGTTGCATTTCTGCTGGGGTTTATGTTGGGGGTTGAGGCACTGTGATTATGGCTCCTCTTTGATGGCCCACGCGCTCTCCAGCCCGCCATTCGCCCTGCACTCCATTTGCCCTGTGAGTGCGCCTCGCATACTAACCTCCACTGGCTATGCCTAGAGACCTGAAAATTGTGAGCCTCAATGTTCGAGGCCTGAACCATCCCACGAAACGCGCTGCGATCCTCTCCCTCCTCGAACAATCTGAAGGGGATATCTGTATGCTTCAGGAGTCCCATTTGCTAGCTAAAGATACTCCCCGTAAGCGTTCCCGGCACTTCCCACATCAGTATTGGTCTTCCTGGGTGGCGAAAAAGAATGGGGTGGCCATTCTACTAGGGGCTAAATTTGATGGCAAGGTGTTGTCTACCTTCTACGAGTCCAAGGGTCGGGTTCTTGCCCTTAGAATCCAGTGGGGATCCACTGTCCTCACTTTACTTAATATCTATGCACCCAATGCGCATCAAGAGGCCTTTCTTCGCAGGCATGTGACGGAGGGTCTGGCTTCTCCGGACTCTGCACTGATAGTGGGTGGGGACCTAAACTTAGTCATGGATAACGACTGGGACCGTTCTGGGCAGCGCTACACTCAGGTGGGGGCCCTCTCTACAGAGGGACAGCAATGGCTAGCCGAGAGCGGCCTCCACGATGTTTGGCGCCTTAAGCATGCGGATACGCGCGATTATACCCACTACTCTGCAGCACACAAAACATATGCCCGCCTGGACATGTTCCTGGTCTCCAGCGCGCTTCTCCCTAGAGTGCAAGACCCCTCGATAGCTACATGCTCCCTCTCTGACCACGCACATATCTCTCTTTTCCTGCGCCCTGAAGGGGTTGGGCATGCTCCTGCTACGTGGCGACTACGCGTAGGCCTCTTACACTCCCCAGACATTGTAAAGGATGTACGTACCAAGATATTGGACTACCTTCAACATAATGATACCGGTGCGACATCCCTGGCCACTGTCTGGGAAACCCTCACAGCGGTGATACGGGGGGAGTTTATGGCTATTTCCTCTGCCGAGGCCCGGAGACGTAGGGAGGCCCGTTCGGATCTTGAAAATGAAGTAGCGGAGCTGGAAGCAATACATAAATGCACGGGAGCCCCGCAGGTATGGCGGGCGATGGAGAAGAAGCGGATGCTCCTAAAACGCCTAGACCTTGATAAGGCGGAATATGCTTTACTCCGCCTCCGACACAAGTTCTACTTGGGGAGTGACAGATGCGGGAAGATGCTAGCGCAGAAATTGCGTGCCAGGGCAGTGGCAGGGAATATCCCCTCCCTTAAGCGGCCTACAGGCGAAGAGATCCACCTGGACTCCCAGATTGTCGAGGAGTTCCGATGCTTTTACCGCTCCCTATATAGTCTAGACGCTCCGAACGTCCCCGTCGCTCGGGACTATCTGGACTCTAGCAACTTCACTCGTCTCCCGAAGGCAGAGGCAGATCCACTGGAGAACCCCATTCGCGTGGACGAGGTTATCTCAGCCATCTCCCGGCTGAAGCTGGATAAGTCACCCGGCCCGGACGGCTACCCAGCCCTGTTTTACAAAACATTGTCATGAATTGGCCCCCCTCCTAACCCGCCTGTTCAATTCCTTCCAAGACAGTGGGGCGCTTACGGGATCTATGTGTGAGGCTGCGATTTCGGTCATCCTTGAGCCTAATAAGGACCCAGGACTCTGTAGTTCATACCGCCCGATTTCGCTGCTTAACATTGATGCGAAACTCTTCACGGGCATACTGGCATCTCGACTGAATCCCTTAATGGCCGGCCTTATTGATCCAGATCAGGCGGGATTCATTCCCACACGTCAGGGAGGCGACAATACCAAGCGCCTGCTCCACCTCATCGACAGTGTTCACCGCTCCCAGGTGGGCGCTGTGCTCTTCTCTGTAGACGCCGAGAAGGCGTTTGATAGAGTATGCTGGGAATACCTCTTCGCCGTCCTGCGGAGCTTCGGATTTGGCCCCCGTTTCATCAAGTGGGTACAGTGCATCTATCGTGCCCCACGGGCATTTATCAGAGTTAATGGGGTCTCCTCTCCCCCTTTGAGATCGCCCGGGGCACAAGACAAGGGTGCCCCCTCTCACCCCTCTTATTTGCACTCTACATGGAACCCCTTGCGCAGAACATCCGTGATCACCCGGGCATCCAGGGACTAAAGTTTGGAAGAGACATTCACAAAATTAGCCTCTATGCTGATGATGTCATCCTGTCCCTTGCGCAGCCTCTCACCTCCCTTCCCACGCTGGTTGAAGAACTCGAGTCCTTCGGCCGACTTTCTGGCTTCAAGGTAAACCTTGGCAAGTTCCAGGTCCTTAATTTGTCCTTACCACAAATACAGGTTGAGGCCCTCCAACAGTCTCTTTCCCTGCACTGGTCCAGTGACTCGGTGCCCTATCTGGCCATCCTTCTGACGCCCTCGCTCCCATGCACGCTAGAGCTGAACTACACAACTCTGGTGGCGCAGACGCGGAAGGCACTAAGCAAGTGGGCTAAACACAATCTGTCATGGTTTGGGCGCATCGCCGCGGTCAAGATGACGATTCTGCCGCACATACTATACCTCTTCCAGACCCTCCCGTTGACTCCACCACCTAAAGCCTTGCGAACGTTACAGCTTGCTTTGAATAAATTCATTTGGGGCAATAAGAAGGCACGCCTTTCGGTGGCACAATTGTCGCGTCCTAAGGAAGATGGCGGGGTAAAACTCCCACTAGTTCACAGATATCTACAGGCCGCACACCTTCGTTATGTGTTGGAATGGAATCGCCCACTGTGAGAAGCACTGGACCTTCATGGACCAGGCAGTAGCTGGCGCGAATGTCTGGCGTGAAATCTGGCTCCCCCGCCGATGACGCTCTTAGGGCCTTTACTCTTCCCTGGTTACGGCAGCTACCATGAGAGTGTGGGACGGGGTAGCACTCTCGAAAGGCCTCACTACCTTCCCTTCCCCGTTGACTTCAATGGTGGACAACCCGGATTTTCCCCCGGGCAATAGGACTGTGGTTGCTCAGAGATGGCGGTAGGCTGGTTGCAAGCGCGTTTGGCTATTTATTTGATCTCGACGGCATTATCCCATTTGATCGAATTCGCCACGACCTGGACCTTCCTTGCTCTGATGAATTTTATTATTTGCAACTCAGACACTGGGCTACCTCTAAGGCCTACCTGCCACATGTTTCTCGTAGGCTTACCCCTTTCGAGAAATGGATAGCGAATAAAACTGATGACAAACATCTCATAGCAGAATTGTATGTTCTCCTTACCCAGCGCCAGGCAGGAAATCGCTCTCGTGGCCAACTCCGGTGGGAGGTAGAACTCGGTCGGGCCCTCACGGATAAGGAATGGGACAACATCTACTACAGAGCGCATCACACAGCCTACAACACGGCAGGGACTGAATCCGCGTACAAGGTCGCATCTTATTGGTATCTTACCCCGGCTAGGATACATCAATGGAATAAGAATCACACTGAAGAATGCTGGCGAGGTTGCGGCTTGTCAGGCTCCCTTGCACACCTTTTGTGGCACTGCCCGAGGCTAGAGCGATTCTGGGAGCAGGTACTAAATGACATTGATGAGGCATTTGACACCGAGATACCTCGCTTCCGGCTTACACCCTGCTAGGGGCTCTCGAACCCCTCACCTTCCCATTGCGCTCACTACGCGGCAGGCAGATGGCGTTAGCTCTCCTTGCAGCGCGGCAGGCGATCTTAGTGCACTGGGGTACTGCCACGATTCCGGACCACGCGGCTTGGCTCCACAGGCTCTGGATGACCCTGGCCATAGAGCGACTCTCACTGATCCAAAACCAGAAGGGCGAGACATACCTTGAACTTTGGGCTCCTTTCATAGCATTGTTATGGAAAGATCTTCGTGAGGTCACTTGCCCCAAACTCCTACAAGTGCTCCGTTTAATACCTCCAACTACGGACTGAGTGGGGCCCCTGTCAGGCGAGCGGTAGGGGCTGGGAGCGAACGTGATGGGTTATTGGGGTCACTATGCAGCTTTTGACATCTTGGTACGGGTCCCCCTTTGTTTTTTCCCCTTATCCTTTAGGGGTGGATGGGAGGGTGGGGTTAGTTCTTCTATTGGTTGTTCCCCTTTTCAGGTGGGCTCTCGTTTTTGGACAGACATGGTCCTTTGAACATAGCACCTGTCGTTCCTACTTGCTAGCTTTGATTCTGTGTGTTGCCAGCCTCCGGGATGTCGGCATTAACGAGGTAGACCATGTATACACTCAATGCATTGTTTTTGGCCGCCGGCCCCTGTGGTTGTAGGCGATTGGCTGTGTGAGAATGTCGAGTTTCCTACCAAATAACTCAATAAACAGATTTGTTCCATAGAACTAAACAATATGAATTGTCTGGTTTCGATACTGGAAACAAAGAGTTGTTCATTTGAGAGGTGCAAGTTTCAATCACCCCTTGATATTCAAGTTGATCTAAGAACTCCCTGACCTGCATTTTAGCTTCTTGCTTTATAAGATACTGCCTTTGTGCAGTTGGAGTATTTTTTTGTGGAATGATGTGGTGGGTTGAATCCTCATCCCATCCAACATGGTTTTTGTATAATGCCGGAGCTTGGGCTACCGCCCACTCCCGCGCATATGTATAGTTCAAATGTTTTGGAACATGGTCGGAGAATGCTGGTAAAATTACTGTTTCTCCCCTAGGGCAATCCATGACGAATGCTGGCGGCCAATCCTGTTCAGCTAACAAAATGTCATAGCCAAACGTTAGGTTCTCCCAAAAGAGACCTCTAACTGTCCTGCATTTGTCCCCCTCCATTTAGAGTGTTATTTCATACAATTTATGTGGGACACTTACCCTAGTATCAGGTGTTTCCACTGTGATATAATCATTCAAGTCTGCTGCCACCAGAAATTCCATCAGGTTCTGGCGAGCTATTGTTACTTCTGCCACACTGTCTAGCATCGTCAGAGCCCATTCCCCGTTCAGTAGTCGAGTCCTCAGAATTCTGGGCATGTCTGATCTTTAGACCTGCAACCTTCTTCTTTTTGAACTGTGGTTTTGGTTTGGCTTTATCTTCTTTTTTGGAAGTATAGTCTTGAGCGTTCTGCTTGTCTCTGGACTTTGTACACTCTTCTTGTCTGTCTGACCGTCCTTCCCTCTCGGAGTTTTTTGATGAATCCTGAAAGGAACGAGAGGAACGTGTATAAGTATCCTGATACCTGTCAGGTTTCCTAATATTATCCCTATTCTTAAGGTTAAACCTCCTTTCGGAGGGCTCCCGTGGAGGAGATCTACCTCTGGATTGAGATCTGTTTTCTTTAACTTTTTGGTTTTTGTTATTGTCCCACTTCTTTTTATAAGAAGTAGGTGTCTGCTTGAAGGTCTCCTTCTCGGGACTACCCATCAGTTGTGGTTTTAACGCTTTTCCACCCAAACTGTCCCTGCCTAATTCTGCATACGCAGTTTCTATTATTTTAGGTAGTTCTTGCTCCTGTTGTAAAGGAATGAATTCCCTTAGGCGTTGGCGGATAGCCACTGATGCTGCCTCCCCTTTAATATTTGCTAATATTATTGCTGATACCTGGGCATAGTTACCTAGTAACTTCATCCCTAAGTTCAGAGCAGATTCTGCTCCATACTCGTTCTGTATTTGTCTTAAGTCGTCTGGTATTACTGCTAATGACGGGATACCATGAGTTCTGGTATATATGGCAGCGAAAACTGTACCCCACGAGGTACAATCCTCTATCTGTGGTGTGATCCCCATGGGCAAGCAGATTGTCAGCATTCTGTGTTTTTCATAAGGGCTTGTATTTGGGAATACTGCTTCTAGCTGTGTTATTTTCTGAGCTATCCAGAATGGCATTTGTTCACGTTTTGCGGGCATTTTACCCATTACTGCGTGTAATGTTTGTGGTGTAATTTTAGTTGCTGTGTTTTGAACATGAGCTGTATTTGTTGTTACCATCGTTGGCTGGACTGTGAGTGTGCTCATGACGAATTGCGTCATGTTTCTGTAAAGTTTTATTAATTCTTTGTGAAGTATGAGTAAGTCTGGTCCTGGCATTGTTTCAATGTCAGGATGTGGTGTGTAGGCTGCTAATATTGGCCATGTTGCTCCTTCTCTTCCAAGCGGACCGAGTCTTACTCTACCTCTTATATGGGGTAGGGCGCCTTTAAACCAGTAGAAGTGTTCCTGGTACGTGAGCGAAACCTCAATGTCCTCATACGGACAGTATTCCGCAGGTGCATCACCTTCTGTGTAGAAGTGAAATGTTTTTTTTCTTGCATTTGCTGCTGGGAATGTAACCCACGAATAAAATACCTCTGTTCTGTATGATTCGTGTGCCTCAATCACGAAAGCTACTACGCCACCCCTAGGTGTTAGACCATGCGCAAGCAGTTTCAGGGTGACTGCATTTCTAATATTTTCTGCAATGTGAATTGCATCTGCATTTTCTTCTTCATCTGAGAGGTGCAAATTTTGCACGGCTCCTCCAGCGTTATCCGCGTCTTCAGTCATTGTTTTAGAGAAGAAGAACTATTCAAGGGAACTTTAAGATAAGGTGTTTTGCACAATTTTAGGAACACTGAGTCCTTCAAGCTTGATTAACCAACAGCCAATAAATAGGATATTTCACCTACTCAACTGTGGCGGAGTTTAGCCCACCCACTCCAGACGTCTCTGGTGTTTTGTGAATTGAGAATTCTGGGAATAGCACGACTGAACTACTCAGATTCTACTGTTAAATAAGTACCCAACCAACGTTGGTGGCGCCATGTCGTGTAGTTCCTATAAAAAGATTACAGGATCTGCGCGTTTAGACAACATACACTGTAGGATTGGTGTCAGACGAACTCTGATCACCCCCACCGGATATGTTGGCCCTTTTGTACCAACTAGCTCACAGTGCCACTAGAATATCCTCTTACCAAGGAGAGAATAGTTTTTGGCAACCATCGAAGATGGCAACCCTGATCCCTCAGGACCATGGAAACAATATCCTACCTTTCGCTCAGTCACTCGTGCTTACTTAGTTTGTCTCAGAGAGATACACTGAATAAACAGGCTGGGCGTTTTCAATAAGCATTTATTTAACAGTTGTTATTCTGGTGTAGAATAGATGTGCTGCAACAACGGTTAGGTAGAGTGCAGTGGCATAGAGTAGAGTGCAGTGGCATAAAGTAGAGTGCAGTGGCATAAAGTAGAGTGCAGTGGCATAAAGTAGAGTGCAGTGGCATAAAGTAGAGTGCAGTGGCATAAAGTAGAGTGCAGTGGTTAGAGTAGAGTGCAGTGGTTAGAGCAGAGTGCAGTGGTTAGAGCAGAGTGCAGTGGTTAGAGCAGAGTGCAGTGGTTAGAGCAGAGTGCAGTGGTTAGAGCAGAGTGCAGGGGTTAGAGCAGAGTGCAGGGGTTAGAGCAGAGTGCAGGGGTTAGAGGCAGAGTGCAGGGGTTAGAGCAGAGTGCAGGGGTTAGGAGCAGAGTGCAGGGGTTAGAGCAGAGTGCAGGGGTTAGAGCAGAGTGCAGGGGTTAGAGCAGAGTGCAGGGGTTAGAGCAGAGTGCAGGGGTTAGAGCAGAGTGCAGGGGTTAGAGCAGAGTGCAGGGGTTAGGAGCAGAGTGCAGGGGTTAGAGCAGAGTGCAGGGGTTAGAGCAGAGTGCAGGGGTTAGAGCAGAGTGCAGGGGTTAGAGCAGAGTGCAGGGGTTAGAGCAGAGTGCAGGGGTTAGAGCAGAGTGCAGGGGTTAGAGCAGAGTGCAGGGGTTAGAGCAGAGTGCAGGGGTTAGAGCAGAGTGCAGGGGTTAGAGCAGAGTGCAGGGGTTAGAGCAGAGTGCAGGGGTTAGAGCAGAGTGCAGGGGTTAGAGCAGAGTGCAGGGGTTAGAGCAGAGTGCAGGGGTTAGAGCAGAGTGCAGGGGTTAGAGGCAGAGTGCAGGGGTTAGAGCAGAGTGCAGGGGTTAGAGCAGAGTGCAGGGGTTAGAGCAGAGTGCAGGGGTTAGAGCAGAGTGCAGGGGTTAGAGCAGAGTGCAGGGGTTAGAGCAGAGTGCAGGGGTTAGTGCAGAGTGCAGTGGTTAGAGCAGAGTGCAGTGGTTAGAGCAGAGTGCAGTGGTTAGAGCAGAGTGCAGTGGTTAGAGCAGAGTGCAGTGGTTAGAGCAGAGTGCAGTGGTTAGAGCAGAGTGCAGTGGTTAGAGCAGAGTGCAGGGGTTAGAGTAGAGTGCAGGGGTTAGAGTAGAGTGCAGGGGTTAGAGTAGAGTGCAGGGGTTAGAGTAGAGTGCAGGGGTGTAGAGTAGAGTGGTACTGACTCGAGTACAGTGGTACAGACTAGAGCAGATTGCAGTGGCGTGTAGTGGCACATAGGAGATTGTTTCAGAGTAGAGTGTAGTGGCGTAGAGTGGAATGGTGAACAGTAGAGTGTTACAGAGTGGGGCAGGGTAGAGTGCAGAGGTATAGAGTGGAGGCTTGCAGAGTAGAGGAGAACGGAGTGCAGTGGCGAAGAGTCCACTAGTGCATAGTTCAGTAGTGGGGTAGAGTGGATTGGCGTAGACTTAAATTGCGTAGAGTGGAATGGTGCTGCTGAGTACAGTGCAGTTATGCAGTGTAGAGTGGCAGTGTGAGTGGTGCAGAGTAGAGTGCAGTGGCATGAGTGGTGCAGAGTGGAGTGCCGTAAAGTGGAGTATGCCTGGTGTGTTAGCGCACTACCATTACAGACAACACATCTTCGAATGAAATGATCATTACATTTGCACAGACATACAGTTTTACTGATGAAAGTATACAGCGCACAAACTATAATGTGTGGAAATGTCACCACCAAGTGTATTGATTCGTTTTGATGGTATTAAAATATTTGTTTCAACCACATTTCAGAATTACCCCCAGCAGTCAGCATGAGTGTCACATAAACCCTCTCACTTTGAAGTCAGAGACAGAAAAGTAAAGGCCAAGCTCCCTTGGAAGATGGAGCCCGACATTTGACCTCTGTCTTTGAATGCAAAGCAAATGTGACAAGATAAGAACAAGAGTTAAATGCCTGTTTATAGAAAGGGAGTACTCAGAAGGATACTGTAAATAAGGTTGGGGCAAGGTACGACTCCAGCTGGACAGCCTAAAACAAATAAACCCAGCAAATAGATAGCAAGAAAATGTGAATTACAGACCAAAAAGCCAATGGTAAGCAACGTGTGGCATGCATTGTCAGGGAAGCTTTCCGTATGTCCCCAAGATGTCGTTAGCAAAACAAGACAGCTGGGCTGTCTGTAGGCTTCAACCTAAAATATTAATGCGACCTTGTGTATTGTTGAACAAGTTACTTACCTTCGGTAACGATATATATCTGTAAGAGACATAGATTAGTTATAGATTCCTTACCTTAGAATTACCCCCAGGCGTCCGACTGGATCCAGAGAATTTTTCGTCAGCAGTACACCTGCGCTTCGAAAGGTGTACTGCTGACTGCAGACCTTCCTTTCTTCCTAAGGTGGTTACTTCTTTCCACATTGGTCAAACGATCACTTTGCCCACCTTCTTTCCGCCTCCGCATCCTTGTAAGGAGGAAGAGAGGCTCCACAGTCTGGATCCAAAACGTGCGCTTTCCTTTTATTTGGATCGCACCAAGCAATTCCGGGTGGATGACCAGCTCTTTGTTGGCTACGTGGGCGCCAAAAAAGGTCGGGCCGTGCACAAACGGACCATCTCCAGGTGGGTCGTTTTGTGCATCAAAGCTTGCTACTCTTTGGCAAAGAAGGAGCCTCCAGTGAGATTGTGCGCCCATTCCACCAGGGCGACGGCAGGGACCACCGAGTTGGAATGGGGAGATCCCCTCAATGACATCTGTCAGGCAGCTACGTGGGCATCTCTGCACACGTTCACAAAACACTACTTCCTGGACAGCAAAGTCCGGAGAGACAGCTTCTTTGGCCTTTCTGTTCTCCAGGACTTTCTGGTGTGAACTTGGTTCGCATACCCACCTCCGGGGTTGGTATTGCTGGGGTATCTTTTATAAGGTAAGGAATCTATAACTAATTGTCTCTTTCAGATGAACAAGTTACTTACCTTCGATAACGAGATATCTGTAAGAGACATAGATTAGTTATAGATTCCTTACCGCCCCACCCATTCTCCCCGTTCTGCAAACTGACTTCTAGGGTCAGGGAATCCCTTTCAGGGCCCTAGTTTTGTGCACTTTAAACAAACAAAACGTCCTTCCCGTTGTTCCTTTGTTATAATCCTCCACGTGGTGGGCAGACAAACATGGACAACAAACTAAGGCTCTACCCACCCGGGCATATGTGGCCCTGGGGATTTGCGATATAGATTCCTCTCTACCCACTCCGGGCATATGTGGCCGTGGGGATTTGTGATATAGACCCTAGTTTTGTGCACCAGTGGTCAGTGTCTTGCATGGCTCTGCGCATCTGGCATGGAATGTCGTGTTAAAGAACTGACGTCAGCGCGCGAGGGCGGCGTCTAAGTAGCTACCGCAATGTCATCCCAGCAACCACACCACCAATGACTAACGCGGAGCCGACTGACGCCACCTTTCAACGCGCAGGGGTACTGCTGACGAAAAATTCTACGGATCCAGTCTGACGCCTGGGGGTAATTCTAAGGTAATGAATCTATAACTGATTGTCTCTTTCAGATACTGATGATCATGTAAAAGCATTTGGGTCGAGTTCCAGCTAAATAAAACTGCAAAAATGCACACTGGATGAAAATAATGTAGCAGGGGTTTAGTGTAGGCAGGAAAGAGACGCAGGGGGGAGATGCTCACAAGGGAGGCAGCAAGAGAGCAGGGGGAAGAAAGAAGCACTGAAGAAGCCCGTTTAACACATCATTCTCACATGATTTTTGAAGTCCTTATTGTAATAACTTTGCAAACAACATCACACGGGGAATGTAAAAAAGGAGCTTTCACTTCTGTTTGTGATAAGTGTATAAGTTCTCCAATACCTTCGGGTCAGGTTGACTGTGCTAATAAAAATGCCAAAAAATGAAGAAATAAAACTCAATCACAGCATAAGCAATGGAGGGACACTAATTAAGTCTTATCAATCTGTACTTGGTCCAGACTCCACACAAAGAACAGGAAGTGACGTGTCGCGAGTGCTGCCGAATTAGAAGGCAGCAAAGAAGAGTGATTATGATGCCAGAGAATGGTAAGCAATGGGCAGGTTAAAAGCCCCTTTTTGGGGTTTTTTAATTTTTATAAACATAAGAGACCACCACCAAAGCAACAGCGCATGCGCACTGCCTGCAGGCTCAACCTAAAAAGCCTTGATCAATCCATTTGGTTCTAACATTTTTGGTAATTTTGAGCTGCCATCCCCTGGCAGTTATAAAACTAATAAGAACAATATGCTGAATGTTGACCAGGCATTATTTAGACTAGATGGGGTAGTTAATTAGTTGCAGCATGCATCCTGGACAACATAAGGCAAGCACAACTAGGCAATATCACTGCTCAGTTATTTGAGTTGTCGGTATTCTAAAGGGACCAGTCTTATTGTCTCTATTTTTCCATACACAGCTACTTGTCGATTTATCTTGTGTAACAGTCACCCTTATTTATCAATGTAGAGACTGTATGCAGTCATTGCTACTGATCGCAACAAAACTGGTGTTTTGGTGGTGGCTTCAGAGCTACATCTATGGCACCCTTCTTTAATAAAGACCTTATAAAAATACCCAAGCCGAGCCACACTCGGCCCAACAATGGAACCACAAATGACAGCAGTGCCAGAGGCTGGCACCAAAGCTGTTTGGAACTCATTACTAAATATGGAGACAGTCAGTGCAGCAATTACCATCCTACTGTCTATTCATGATTATGCCAACGGAAAGGATCTTGATTTGCCTCAATCCTGTATTCTGACCTATAGTGACTACTCAACTCTGCCGCTTAGTTCCTAGCAGGTCTAAAATCCATGGGTAACAAGTCCTGTCAAGCAGTCACTGCAAATGTCCCTAGCAGTCCAAAGGGTGGATCATACGTTAATAGATATGGTACACCAAGCTTTCTATAACTAGCGCCCCTCCTTGTTTTCAAGCCAAACCGACCGGCCATACACCCTCGAGATCCATGACTTCATCTAAGCCCTTCCTCTAAAAGGCAAGATAAAGGAAATACCATAACTGTGATAAAATATTATTTTTAGTACTGCCGCGCACATATGGAATGCCTTCTCTCTCTCCTGGAGCTTTAGAAAATGAATACACTTTTCAGGGAAAATTGAGGACGCAGACGATTCTACAAGATTAGAAAAATAACATCTGGGTGCTCTTCCTAAATGTCACTTTGCACTCATTCATACCCTCACGGTTTTGTATTTATCTTGTAACATCTCATATGGACACCTAAGTGGCTAAGCAATGCCCAATAAGCTTTTCAAAAGTAGAATTTGTTCATCGAGAATGATTTAATTAAAATGCTTGTGGTCTAGTACTTATTCAAATGTCCATTTATTTTTTAGGTCAGTCCATAAAAAGCGATGTCCAGGTGTGCGATCTGTGAACTGAGGTATCCCATTCATCCATCTCTGAAAGGATAAGATTATTAGACTCGGGCATATTTATTTATTTACAGTATTTATAGAGCCCAACACTCATCCCCAAGAGGATATCACAGCGCTAGAAGGCTCCCTATCCTTTTGACTGTGATAACAGAACTGATTCGATCATCTACAGAAAAAAGCATTATACTCTGTAAAATCATGTTTTTCATTTTTTTCTAAACCAGAGATGGTTGTCAGTAAGACGAAGATCTAAGGAGAACGTGTTTCAGTGGGTCGCCGCCGCCAGATAAGAAAATGAGCGGACACCAGCTCTGACTTTTTTTATCCGCTTGGATTTGGCAAGTGCAGGGTTCCAAGACTTCAGATCATGCACTGGATTATAAAATTCTACTTTGGTTTGGATATTTTCAGGTCCGGTGTTATAAAATGCCTTGTGTGTATGGCAGAGAAGCTTGAAGGTGGCTCTCTTTCGCATTGACAACTAATGTAGTGTTGCCAAGCACACTGAAGCCGAGCTGAATCTGCCCATATTGCAGATCAGCTTGGCAGCAGCACTTTGAATCACCTGTAGTCTTGTGAAAAGGTAATCAGCCATGCCCATGTACAGGGCATTGCCATAGTCCAGTCAGTTAGTTAGTTATAAGAGCCTGGACTATCGTTCTTCGCCAGGCAACCGTTATCCACCTGAACAACCTTCTCAGGAGTTTGAGGATACCAAAGCATATGCCGTAGATGGCACTGACTTGTTCCTGCATGGAAAGGGAGTCATCAATGATGACCACAATATTTTTTGCTGATTTCTTGGGTTTGGGCGCAACTCCTAGTGAAAGCCCAAAAACATAACCTCTGTGCGTTAAGGGACTAATCAAGATAAAGAATTTGTGCTCATGTCACAAGTGTGCAAATAAATTGCTACAACAGAGAATATACAATGTATATACATTGTCACAATACAGTATTCACAATAACATCCAATTCCATGTCTGAATATCATGATTAGAATAACCTCTTTGAATAAAACGATTCTCCATATCTTTGACACATGTAAGGAACTGTACGTCTTCACTACAGTTCCGTCGAGCTCTAACCATCTCCCCATATTCAAAGAGGTTATTCTAATCATGATATTCAGACAGCGAAGGTTAGGGCCCTGAGGACTAAAAGAGTGACTACATTAAAACCTAGGGACATAGATAGACAATCCACTTCACAGATTAGAATGATCACAGATCATACCCATATTAGTACTGTATTACGCAAAAGCTTGAACAAACATTGGCACATCCTGCAGGCTGATAGAACTCTACAGGAGTTTTTAACAGATAAACCCCAGATTACATTTAGGAGGGGAAGAACATTGGGTACATTATTGAGTCCCAGTTACCCCATTGTAACGAAATCGGAACCATGGTTAACGCAATTCTCTAAAGGTTTTTTAAATGTGGTCATTGTGGGATGTGTAGATTCGCTGAACATAAGATTAAGCAATTTAAAGATGGTACTGGTAAAATGTATACCATCTTAACTAATATTAATTGTGGCACTAAATATGTTGTCTATGTTATTGCTTGTAAATGTGATAGGATTTATGTGGGGAGCACGATAAGGGCACTAAAAGATCGTGTTGGTGAACATATGCGAGCGATAAAACACAATGATATAAGATACCCTATTGCTGAACATGTTTATAACTGTAGTGCACAAGGCCCCAATAAAACGTTTATGTTCTATGGAATAGAGCATATCAAACAAGATCCACGTGGAGGTAATAGGGAGCTGAAATTGCGTAGACATGAGGCACGGTGGATCATGCGTTTGAGGGCCGTGGAGGATGGGCTCAACTATGATCAGGAGCTGCAATATTTTCTAGGTGACTAATGGCTGTGGCATTTATGGCATGTATTCATGTGTAGTGATTAAATTATGTAGTGTACTAGTTGTTCTTTTGTATCCAATAAGTAGTATATTATGAGTATATGTTGTAGAGAATGAGGCCTGATATATGAAGGCGTATGAGCCTCTTAATACTTATTTTGAATAATTGGAGGACTTGCTGACGGAGCAGGGATTTTTATGTTCGCTACTCGTTGGTTCAATGTTAAATAAATAAGTCTACTTGTGCTAATTTCACCATTCCAATATGGCGCTGATGGGTTTCATATTATAGTCACCCTTTCACTTTCTATGGTGGCTATTTGAACGCCGGAAGAGAGTAGGCGAGTGCCTTCGCCTTAATCGGTTGCGGCGCAGGACGCGCTATGGTACCAGGTATGTTTAACATAAGGGTTGCTTTATACTTGCTTTTTAGGTTGACCTTGCATCCGGAATTAATATCCGGCATTCTTTAAATCTACTTCACAGGTTGCCCCGTTCTTCAGGGACCTGTTTGAATCTTGGAATGATAGTTTCCGGTTTCGCCTCTTGAACACACTTGGATTTGGACTTGGAGGATTATCTTACAAGCGGTAAGAGCGGAACGCGTTATGTAATTTGGTGTAGTTAAATGTGTGGACCCAGTAATATAGCGGACATTGTTTTATTTGTCTTTTTGTCTCTATCTTATGGAACGCCCGTACTGCAGGGATTAATTACCTTTTATTTGAATTAGTTTTGATAATTTTTGCAAATACAGTGATTAAATATATTAGCATTGTGATATTGATAAGTTATACAATCTGGATACTACAAGGTACCTATTGTTAAGCATATGATTGGCATTAAGATATGACATGATTGTATGGAATGGTGAGTTGATTATTTTGCGTTCCCTTACAGGGTCGCAATTTGATTTTCGTCAATATTATTTTTATATGAGAATTCAAGTTCTATACAAAAGGGATTTTCGTTTTGGAATCATTATGGAATAGTGAGGTAAGCCTTGCCCTTTGAAGATATCGCAGTTCGTGATATTAGTAGGACGCAATGAATAACTGGTGCCTCATCTCTCTTATGTTCATAATTGATTTTGTTTCTACAGAAATTGATTTGGAATAAAGTATCAAGGTACTATTATGCATTCCTAGGCATTGGTGTCATAAAATGAGCATATAACTCACGTGTGGTTCCGTAGTGATAATTGCACATTGGTCGTTTTTGGCAGAGTCACTTACACAGAGGTGATACATGGAATTGGATGTTATTGTGAATACTGTATTGTGACAATGTATATACGTTGTATATTCTCTGTTGTAGCAATTTATTTGCGCACTTGTGACATGAGCACAAATTCTTTATCTTGATTAGTCCCTTAACGCACAGAGGTTATGTTTTTGGGCTTACACTGTGTAATAGCGAATATTTGTTTTAATTTACTGTGTATTACAACCCCATTATTTGTATTACTTCCAGCCCTGAGGAAGTCGTAGAGCCTATGCTCATAGACGACGAAACGCGTTGGCGTGAGGGAATGGAAGAACTTATATAATAAAGGAACGGACAAAGCCCAACAAAATATTCTTTTGTTCTCTTATATGATTGCACTGGCTTGTAGTTATAATTGGCGTGTGCTTCAAAAACTGTAAATTGTTTGTTCAATCTTTGATTGTAAATTTGGGGAACTAGGGTGGATGTTCCCCCTTTTGGATGCACCGCACCTATACATGTAATTGTTGAACATTATATACATTGGTGTAAATTTGTATGAGCGCTTGATTAACCGTTTTCACCCAATTCAGTGAACTGCAACTCCCAGTGAAGGCGGCCACCAAGAGGGGTTCCCAATTCAGGTGGGCCCTACCGAAAAGGAAGATATCGTTTTTGTCAGCGTTCAGTTTTAAACAGTGATCTGTCATTCAGCTTGCTACTTCAGAGAAGCACTTAGTTTGCCTAGGGTTTTCCTTGTGTTTCTCCCCAACTGATATAACAAATTAGGTATCATCTGCGTATGAACAGATCTCGAAACCCCATTTCCTTACAATTTTTTGCTAGAGCAGAGACATAAATATTAAAAAGAGGCGGACTCAAGGAGGAGCCTTGAGGGACTCTGTATTTTATTTATTTTTTAACTTTATTGGTTTTTTCATACGTCACATTACAAAGCCAATATGCTTCAAGCGTATTACAAAGTAATAACATTGTGCAACATCTCAATAACCATGGCTCCCTTCTGAGAGATTTTCAGCTCATGCCACCCCACCTTATCAACATAAGCCGGATGATTTGAGCGTATAGAGGAATGCACTTTTGCCTTCTACATGTAAATGCATGAGTGAGCATCTTAACACAGACGGGTAGGCATCACGAGCTAGGCCGCCAGCAGACACTCCCCTGCACATGCCTACCAATGAAGGTGCTTGGAATATTCACTTAACGTCAGGGCACATACATATCCCACTTTGGTCAGGGGGTCACTCTGCAGCAGTCTCTTAATGGCATTTGCTCTACATTTGGCGGTGTGTTCGCCTATGTAGCCTGCGGTGTCTGTGTTGCCAAGTATGTTTGCAGAGGGTCCCAGATATCCCGGGGTCGTGAGTTGGGGGTAGAAGTTCAGCAAATGTGGTAAGTTGGTCTTGACAATAGGTGAGGTCTTGCAGCCAGTCCTTAAATTTCGGTGTGCGGCCTCTACCTCACTTGCATACAACTCTACGCTTGGCCAAGAGAAGACCATGTGCTAAATACTCCCTAAAGCCCCTCTCTATGTCCTCCATGTGTCCTAGTAGCGCTATTAGTGATGTGAGGTTTACAGTGTGGCATATCATAAGGGCTAGCGCCCCTGCTATTTCTCCCTAGTATGCCTGAATCGGCCCGCAGGACCAGGCAAGATGAAAGAAGTCTGCCTCTGCTGTGTCACACCTGTTACATCCATTGTCAGGGTGCAGGTGGTAGCGGTATAGCCTAAAAGGCGTGTAGTATACAAGATGTCAAAAACAAAGTGGGCAATTCACAGTTTCCTGCTTGAAGTCATATTCCCAGTCTGCTGACAGCAATATAGCCATTGTTTATCAGTGAGTGCTGTGCCTAGTTCCAATTTCCATCCAGTCCTAGTGCTCCCCGCCAGGTCCGGTGACTCAAGCTGGGCAGAGTGGTATAAAACCGAGACTAGATGTCGAGGAGCAGGGTATGTAGTGCATTAAATGTGGAAAGTTCCCGGGGAAGGTCAGGAGAGGCAGCATTAACGTTGTGTCATAATCTAATGAAGTGAAATATGTCTAGCGGTGTAGGTACTTCCCCAGAACAAAAATCCTCAGTTAATAAATAGAGTAAAGTTCACCCCAAGTGTTGAAACCAGCCTTAAGGCGCACAGCCCTACAGGCAGGCTCATATGCCACCGGAAAGGCGAAGTGAAAGGGCAATGGGATAAGCAGCAAGTAGAGTAGGGGCTTACCCAGCCTTTTAGCCATCCTCTCCCATGCCGCCCTGGTGCGTGCAACAGTAGAGTTGGCAGCAATTGCCCGGTCCTTACGCACACCAAAGTAGGCAGACATTAGGACAGGAGTCATGTAGCTCTGCTCAACAGCCAGATGCTGCATCAAAGGGGTGGGTCTATGCCAATGTATCACGTAGTGCTCCTGGGCACATAAATAATAGTGCTCCATGTCAGATGCCTCAAACCCCCCTTAAAAAAGGTTGTGTGAGTATATTCCATTGTATGCGTGGTTGCTTACCTGCCCAGAGTAACTGTAGCAATTGCATTTTAAGTAGTTTAAAAAAATGCCACCCTGCAGAGTAGGGAATATTGAGGAACAAATAGCGCAGTTTCGGTAATATAATCATTTTAATAAGGGATAGTCGGGCCTGCCAGGGAAATAGGTAATTACACCCATCTTGTGATTTTATCCATTATCACGTCTAGGGAGGTACCATAATTAGCAGGGATCAGCTATTCTAATGTCCCTGGAGATCAGAAGTCCTAAATTCCGTATTTCCAATTCGCACCGCTGTAGTGGATAGTCCGATTGGAAGCGCTCCGTGGCAGGGGTGAGGGGAAAGAGGTGAGATTTCTCCTAATTGATCTGGATGCCTGATATGCCATCAAAATGGACAAATTCATGAAGTACGCCATTCAGGCCGATCCGCAGGCCCCTGATGTAAAACGTGATATCGGCATATGTGAGAGTATATGCCTGATGGGATATCTAATGGCATATTCACGGTGGTGTTGTCGCAACTTGGATGCTAGGGGCTCCATCGCCAGAGCAGTGGCCACACCTGCCTGGTGCCACGTTCGATGGTTAATGGGTGCGAGAAGGTCCCGTTTCTTTTTATTTTAGTTGTTGGATGGGAGTTCAGCAGGGCAATCCTGGCTACAAAGGAGGGTGGGAATCCCATACGTCATAGAACCACCATCAGGCAATCCCACTCCACCGAATAAAAAGCCTTAATGGCATCGAGAAACACAGCAACCGCGGCATGATCCGGGTCAATATCCTGTATGAGCGCAAACAGTGTGCACAAATTATGTGAGGTAGCACACCCAGGTATGAGACCTGACTGGTCAGGCGCACCAGAAAAGCCATCAATAGGCTGAGGCGATTTGCAAGAATCTTTGCGAGTATTTTGGCATCGCAATTTATAAGGGAGCGGGGCCTGTAAGAGTCACATCGCTCTGCTGGCTTGCCAGATTTGAGTAAGGTTATGATCAACGTCTCTCTCATGGAGGGTGGCAACAGTCGTCCTCTTTTGCCTCTTGATAGACTGATTTAAGAATCTGGACTATTGTGCCAATGTATGCTTTATAGAAATCTTCAGGGAGCCCGTCAGGGCCAGGGGCTTTGCCCGAGCGAAGCTGCATTATGGCATCCCTCATTTCATCTTCCTCTATGTCAGCTCAAAGGAATTCCCTCTGCACATCGCTCACTCGCCCCAAGGCCACATTGATACAATATGTATCTATGTCGACTGTTTGCAACCTGCGGGAAGTGTAAAGATAGTTGTAAAAGTTAGAAAATACTTTCAATAATTCTTGAGTGTCCTGGACCATGATGTAGTTTTCATCTCTTATTTCAAAAGTGGCGTTAGCACCCTGGGAGTTGCGTGTCATAGTCGCCAGTGCACAACCCAGCCTCTCTCCCTCTTCATACTCCCTTGCCTTTCAGTATTAGCCTTGGAATAGACATTCCCACTCAGCTGCTTCCTGGTAGTCAGTAATGGCCTCCCTGATCTTACCAGTCACCTCAGGGTTCGGTGGATCACCTAATTTCCCTCCAAAGTTTCGATATCTTTCTCTATTTTCCTAAGGGAGTCTCTGATGGAGCGCAGGAACCCTCCTCACTTGGCCAGACAAATCCCCTGAGCAGTAACCTTAAATGCTTCCCATATCGTAATAATCTGTGGGACTGAGCCTTTGTTCCTGTTAAATAATTCCACCACCTCCTGCCTCATTCCTTCGCAAAATGCCCCAGCCAGGAGTAGTGTTGGAGAAAGTCTCCAGGACGTAAGTGGGGAGGGGGCATCTGGGGGGTTTAGCACCATCAGCACTGGGGAGTGGTCAGAATAGGTAGGTGCTACCCAGCCCTCTGGATATGAGCCAATAATCTATTCTGGACCAGCTATTATGGACACCCGAGTGGAAGGTGCCCTCTTTTGCCAGTGGGTGGCGCATCCTCCATGCATCCAGCATGTTATGCTCATCCACAAAGGCTTGAATATGTCTGCCTGCAGAAGCATGGTAATAGAGTTCTAAAATATATTTTATTGCATATAGTTAATTAAAACCTTTACAATTTCGTATTAAAAAATCATCCAATTGACGAAAGTATAAGAAAAGAGAAGATACAAAAAGCAGAAGTAAGCATTCTTGTTTCCTATCTAAAACCATGTGCAAAGTCTACAATGTAAGTTCTTAACTGTACACGCATACAAAGTGTATATGTAGACTAGATGTTGACGGAACGTGTATCCGGATACATGTGCAAAGATGCAATATGAACCATAGACTAGTCGATTAATCGAGGTTAATGGTCCTCAATTTCATAACTAAAATCATGTGCAAAGATGCAAGTGTACGTATCACTGTAACAATGATGGTGTCTGAAAATGGGCTGAGCAACATGGTACATAACATTATTTGATGCTTAAATATAGTGCAATTCACTATGTATGTGATGTTACCTTTGAGCCTTGATATATAGTTCATAGTTAAAATCGACTTGAGACTATGGGTCTCTGCTGTGCCTTCGGCGTCCCTGTATATCCACCTTCAGAGTCCCATATGTGAAAAATATGCAAATACGATGTGTTGGTCTTGTGTGCTTCGAGGCGCTAGTATGCACCCTCTTTGCTTGATTTTTTGCAATAATGTGCTAACTCTTTGCAAAAATCTAGTGGCCCTGCATGAGGTCTGTAACGAATGGCTGTTTAGCAATAACATTACAGCCGGCCGACATGATCTAACTTGGTAGGTGCGGAATACATGAAATAAATAATACTGTCTCAAATTATTCACAGTTGGGCAGATACACAGTAAATGAATCAGAGTCTCTTCTGCTTGGCCGCAAAGTCTGCAAAGCGAGGTTGGCCATGTTTGTTTCCACGTTGGAACCTGATCTTTTGAGCTGAATGCTCCCAACCGGATCCAAAGTAGCAATTGCTGGATTGATGGGGTTATGTGTTGAACCAGATACGGTTGAGGGGATCGAACCTCGTATGAGGCTAGAACCTTCCAGCCGTGTTTTTTCTTTGCTAAGGCGGCTTTGTCCGTTATCCAAGCTTTTTGTTTTGCCGCGTTATTGACTATTTTTTTGAATGCGGTGAAACTGTAGTTGGTATTCCAAGCATCATGCATGTTAAGAGTTGTTAAAGCTTGTTCAAGTACTGTGTACCAGTCTTATTTTCCTTTTGCTTGGTTCTTCATTTCTGTCCAGCAATGCCCCTGTAAGGATTCCTCTTGTGCTGCTTTTAATTTCCAAAACATTTTTATTATTGCCGTTTGCCTAACCGGAGGTTGGTTTAATAACCCGAATTCCAGGCACACTTGTGCTTGAGATGCAAACTGCGGGATCCGAAAAATTTGTTTGAATAAGCCTGATTGTTGGGGATTCTGGAAGTTTGCATCTTGGCCTTTGAATAATTCGGAGCCATAAGTGAGGGTTGGGAGAAACTTGGCAGCAATGACTTTTAGTAGATGGGAAATGATGGACACTTTAATTTTGATTTTAACAGGTTTAAAGCGAAACGTAGTTTATTTGCCTGAGCTTTTCGGTTTGTTAGGTGATCTTTAAGTGTAAACCTTGAATCAACCACTACTCCCAGATATTTGTAGGAGGCACTCTGCTCTATGATGTTTCCTGCTGCATACCACTTGTATTTATTTCTGTTCTGCCCTGTGTTTGATGAAAAGCAGATGACCTTTGTTTTTTTATAATTACGAGACAAGCCGAGCTCCTCAGTATATTCCAGCAGCTTTGTGATCAGGCGCTGTAAGCCCACTGGAGTCTGGCTGCATAGAATGATGTCATCTGCATTCTGCATGCTTCTTATTTTGCAGTGTGCTATCTTTGGGGGGTCACTTTGAACTTCTGATAGCCTCTTGTCCAGGTCTGCGGTGAAGATGTTGAAGAGACTAGGAGCCAGCACGCATCCCTGCTTTAATGCGGTATGCGTTTGAATCCTTGCTGTTGTTCTTTCGCAGTTCCCTAGTTTTATCTTGACCTAAGTGGATGTATACAAGTTAACAATGGCTCGCAGTAGCAGTGGTGGAATGCCCCAATTTGCCAACTTTTGCCACAAGAGTTCTCTGGTTACCATGTCGAAGGCTGCTTTTAGGTCGACAAAGCAGGTGTACAGTTTGGTTGATTTACGCTTTGATTTTTCGACAAGGAGGTTCAAGGCCAGAAGATTACACATCGTACTTGTGCCTGGTCTAAAGCCTGTCTGTGTGACTGGCGAATCTTGCTAAAAGTGACCCATTCTTCTAGTGCGATCAGTAGATTTGACACGTAAATTTTGGCCTCTACATCAATTAAGGCAATCGGCCTGTAATTCGCCGGGTCCGATCTGGTGCCAGCTTTAAATATTGGATGTAGGACGCTGCCTCTCCATGATGCTGGTATGCTATTAGATTGAAAAGCATGGTTGAACAGTGGAGTAAAAAATTCAGCCCAAAATGATTTATCTTGTTTAAAAAGCCCATTTGGCAAGCCATTGGGACCTGGGGCTCCATTGGATCTTAGTTTTTTTATGACCATTTGGACCTGGTTGTTTCGAAACCAATTTCCTTCAAATGCGTATTCTGAGTGATCGTTTGTTAATTGATACAAAACAATATGATCTCTGTTCATAACTTGGTGTTTAGTGTTGTCCATTTTGTTTTGGGCTAGATGGACTATCCAGTCTGCCTCTATTATGTTTGCGTTGTGTTGGCGGAAGGATCCATTTGCTATGTTGTTTATTTCCGCCCAAAATTTCTTGTTATTTGATTTACTTGTTTCCAATAATGTTAGCCAAATTTCGGTTTGCTGTTTTTTCTTTGCTATCCACCCCTCTTTTTTGTATGTTTGCCTCAATTTATGGATTTGCTGCTTTGCGCCTTCGCTAGTGCTTAGGGCGTTGCCACAGAGTTTTCTTATTTCCCAATTTAGCAACCATTTTTTGCCCGCTAATGAGCTGAGGAACTCTGTTATTGTCCTTGTTTTGCCTCCGCTGCTCTTGTTCTGTGATGGAAATTTGGAAATAAGGATCGTGATCATATTTTCCCAAATTCCCCAGGGCTGTTCCACGCTTTGTTCTTCTCTAGTTGTCGGTAGATTTTTTTAGATAATTCATTATTTCGCTGGCATTATTGCCATTCCACGCAAGTCTTTTTAGATTGTATGGTAATAGGATGTTGTATGAGATCTGTCCCATTGTGCACTCAACGCTACATTAAAATCTCCTCCCCATATAATGTGTGTGGAGCCAGTGTCGATGATCAGTCCTCAGAGCCTGTCAATAAAACGTGTTGGGACTATAATAATTAACAATGGTTATGGATATAGATGCCAGTCTTCCCCATACCAATGTGTACCTGTCTTGGCGGTCATTAAGCACACCCTTTGGAGCATATAGAGTGCCCTTACATATAAGCGTTGTGGTGCCCCATGCATAAGTGGAGTAGGTTGCAAGATATTAATGGTACGCCCAGCGAGCCGAAAAAGTAGTGTGTGCAGAGTACCCTATATGAGTATTCTGCAATAGGGCAATGTTCATATTATGCTGATCGAGGGATGCCAGGGATGCACCGCTTTCGCAGATCACCCAACCAGCGGATATTCCAAGTTAAGCAATTATATGTCACCCGTGTGTTGTTGTGTGGTGTCTGGTCAGTATTAGCCATTCCTAGTGGAGTGTTGGTGCGCTAGTCGATCGCTCCGAATCCTATATGTGGATATTCATAGGGTCCACATGTGTGATGGTGTCGGCGTTTGTGGTTGTGCACTTAAACTCAAACGTAACAAACCCCTGCCCTTCCTCCTCCCACTCAGATGGCCCAATCACGCCAGGAAGATGTCTCCCTCCCAAAAACCAAACAGCTGTGAAATAATCTCAATATCAACCATTGAGTTCATCAAAGGATTGCAGATCAAAGTAGTCCAGTAATGCATGTGGCCCATTGTTAGTAAGTTTGGTAACAGCATAGAAGAAGAGAAAGTGAGACAGCGAGTAGAAGCAATAGTTAATAGCTAAGATAGAACAGCACGTGAAAACATACAGGAGTGGAAAAGAAGAGAAGGAGGAAAGTGTATACTCACTTGGGAATGAGTTGAAGAGTAATAGCGAAATACAATCTACATCTGCCTGCAGGTCTTCGTTCTTGGCAGAGATTATTTAGATTACTTTCTCCATGTTCAAGAGTTGTTTGCTCCTATGGGAGACAGTGTCTTCCACTGCGAATATCCTCTGGTCTGTTTCGGCAAGACGGTCAACATGTTTTTCCAGTTTTTGCGTGATGGAATCCATCCTGGAGTACATGCTATCCTTTTTAGATTCAATGGAGGTGGGCTCTGCTGCATAGAAAGTAGGAGGATTTCCATTTCCGCAGCATCGGTCGCCTCCTTCACTGGGGTGTCCTCAAAGCTATTCAGATCGGCGTTGCCACCTAGGGTGCGAGTGGATCTACAGGCGTTAAATTGTAGTTTGGCGTCTGTTTTCCCCATAGTCGCAAGAGGTGCTGTTTATTTGGTGCTTCCCCAGTAGCGAGTCGCAGCTCATTGAAAAAGGTCCCACGGATTAATGACGTTCGTGGCCTCTAGTGCGATGCTAGCAGCTCCCTGTATAGTCTCTGGGGCGCGTTCCAGGCAGTAGGTAGCATCAGTATATCCACCTCACCTCCACTAAGCAGTCGGAGGGGCAAGTGCAGGCTCAAGCAGTCCAAGTAAGCCGAAGACCCGGTCTCTCTCACCCTCCCCTCAGATGGAAAGCCCAGTCAGATACCAGGCACCACCACACCAGCAATGGTGAAGTATAACGCACTGACAAGGTTCTACAGGGACACTGCGGTGTGGTCAGCAATTGATGAGCTTGTATCCAGATGGGCATTTATTTGGTCACACGGTGGTGCTTCAGTACAGGCAATCAACATGGGGAAATATGTGATGGTTTTTAGACTTGGGAGTACTGACTTTTGGTTTCCTCCCTACGTTGTTTTGGGCTCCAGAGTGCTTCTGTCCATCGGGGAGACGCTGCAGCCATCTCCTGGCACAGCATGTCGGGACCCGCCAGCCCAATTGAGCGAGAAACAGCCCCTACACCTCTGCTCCAGAGCGCAGGCGTCCACCTAGCCTTTAGTGCGTGGTTGGTCCATGGGCAGCACTTCCCACCCGGAAGGGGGGGGGGGCAGGAGGTGGGGGAGGGGGATCAATACACTGTCACTCCCCACTTGGCCACGGCCTGTCAGCGCCGCGCTGTTCACTAGCATGCCTGTCAGTCCCCACAGAGTTATCACAACCACAGCAAGCAGGCCGTCTCTCACCTCATCTCAGCGCAGGCCTCAGCTCGCATTTAGTGACACCAGATCGGGACGAGCTGCAGAAGTAGAAGTAGGAAGCAGTCTCGCGCCCCGGCCCAAGCAGAGCCCCAAGGTGCATATCGCACAGCTGGCAGCAACCACTCTCGGTCCTCACCTCAGCAGGCCGCAGGTGATGCTGGGAGGCCTCGTCCTCTGTGCCATCCTCTCACACCGACAAACCAGGACAGTTGTTGGGTAAGGCTCGCCCCTCAGAGTTGCCCACAGGTCTAAGCAGTGTCACTCCAATCTGCTACTTAGCGTTGAGGGCATCCAAGGACAGTGGCAGGCAGCACGGATCACGGCCGCCATTACCTGCGCAGTGCGCCGAGATCAGCAAGCAGGGCCACAGGCTCAGGATAAGCGTGCATGCCCCTTATTTCCTCACAAAAAGGTATCAAGCGGCTCTCCGCAGTATATAGGTGCCTTTAGTCATCTACATCGGCCGCAATGCAGTCTTTTGAGAGGGGATCATAACGGATTTGAGTCCCGGGCAGCGGGAGCCTCACTTAAGTACGGTGATCTTGCTCGTCAGCTTTCTAGACCTCCCCAATCCCTCCCCACCCCACCCCACCCCACCCCACCCCCGGGACTCCGTATTTAGATAAGTGGGAGCGCGATATAAAAGTGCTCAGCTAGACGGTTTCCTTTCCGTTCCTTAGAAAAGGGGCAAACCACTGTAGGGATTTAGAATGAAGGCCAATGTCATGGCGTTTGTTAATCAACAGGCTATGGGAGACGGTATTGAATGCCGCAGACAGGTCAAGTGGAATCAGGGCGGCGAACTTGCTCTTATCAACTAGTGACCTGATATCGTCCAGTACGGCTACAAGAGTAGACCCAGTGCTATTTTTTCTCGAAAGACCGTCTGAGATAGGTCTAACAGTTTGTTATTTTTAAAGAAATTAGTTAGCTACCGATTCACTAATTTGTCCTGAATTTTTTACATACACTGAAGCAACGATATGGGCCAGTAGTTGGAAAGGCTGGAAACACCAATTTCCGTTTTTTTGGCTAGGGGTAGTATTAAGGCTTGCTTCCATGTGTCTGGGTAAGTTGCCTCTGATGGGGATTGATTAAATAGTTGGGTAAAGTGGAGACTCAGTACGGTGGCTAATCGAGAGTAGGTGAAATGTAGGCAGGGGTCAAGAAGGGAGCCAAACTTGACCTCAGCATCAACTTCACTACCTGTTCTTCTGTAAATTTTCTAAAGAGGCCATGTGAGTGGCAGCACCTGGGTGGAGGCCCATTAATACCCACGAGAGCTCATTCAGAGAGGGTTGTATCGCAAATGACAAATTTTCTCAATTTTGTCGTTAAAGAAATTTCCGATTTCCTCACAGTGGGCTCCTGTGGAGAAAATTGATTGGAAAAAAACATGTTGACTGGGCATGCTCTTTCACAATTTTAAAGAATTCTTTTGAGGAGCTGCACCTTTATAAATTGGATGGACAGAAACTTCACAGAATGGCAGCAGTTGGATATAAATGATACAGGTTCTATAAAAAGTCAACTCTGTCTGCACGGCTTGCTCTGTGTTTCCAGAAAAAGGTCTCTTTTCAGATTCACTCACTGTGTTATCACAACTGCATGCACAAAGAGCATGAAAGGATCACATGCACATTCAGTTCATTGGACATCCACATTCTACACTGTTGCCTTGAAATCTTTAACTGTGCAGCTCAAAAGCTGAATCTATAATAGGAAAAGTAGCACACAGTGATCTCGAGTGGCACGTCCTCAGCACTGAGTCCTTGATAATGTGATGGCCATCTTGGAAATACATGAAACACCAATCCATGATGATTGCACACTTCTATTAGTGTTGTCAATGCTTCTGCAACACTGGAACAGCCAATACTGATACTCATAAAGCAATAGCAGAGCACGACCAACGGGCTTTGCTAATGCAGGTTCTTTTTTACCCTCTGATGTGCTACAGTTAGGCATGTGACTTGGTATCACTGGTTATGTGAAGCATCTGTTTAGGTGCTGTTGTTGTATAAGTGAGAGGTTGGTGTGAGGATAGACAGTTGTGAACTGCCCTTTCATTTCTGTGATTGTGTTTGTGGTGGTATACAGGATTCAGAAGTGGTACTGATATCGACTGACCAAGCGAGGGGAGCTTTGAGGGTTGTGGTGTGTGAGTTCTGTGTTAGGAGTAGGTTATTCGAGCCCTATTGTCTGGTCTATATAGACCAACTCTGCCATCACATCACTTCTTTTCAGGTCTAGCAAATGAGTGCAAAAGCTGCAGTGAAAAAGAATATTCTAAATGATGTGATGGCTGTTGTGGGGCAGAGACAAAGTGTCACTATGTCATTTCTTAGCACAATAAAGAAGTCAGGTGAGATCGGAATCCGGGAGAACCTGAATGGTCTCAAATAGACTGTGATGGTTGACTCTACCTCTTACAACACATTGAAGTCCTCAGCTGTTAGGGAAGGGCATTCAGGGTGCTCGATTTTTGGGATAACCACCAGTCGGTTTACTCATCTCTTCCACTGGTTTTAGTGTCTTTGCGAATCTGGATCATGACAGAGCTTTACAGAGATTAGTTGGGTGATAGAGTCTTTCAGTAAAACATCCTAGTGCAGTAAGGTAACGTGCTAAAAAAAAACGAGACAGATGATGCAGGTTTTCCAAGACAGGTTCTATTAGTCGAACGAAAAGGTGTAAGGTCAACGTAATTTTCAGTGAACACTTGAGGCATGGGATTACATGCACCCAAGAAATAAATACCTGTTAAATCAATCATAGTATTTGTAGAGCGCACTACATACCCGTGAGGGTCTCAAGGCGCTGGGAGGGGGGGAGGGGGCAGGGGTGCTGCTACTGCTCGGAGAGCCAGGTCTTGAGGAGTCTTCTGAAGGTCAGCAGGGTAGGTGGATGGGGAGGGTGTTCCAGGTTTTGGCGGCGAGGTGGGAGAAGGATCTGCCGCCGGAGGTCGCTCTTCGGATGCGGGGGATTGTGGCGAGGGCGAGGTCGGCGGAGCGAAGCTGGCGGGCGGGGGTTTAGAGGCTGAGTCGTCTGTTGAGGTACGTAGGTCCGGTGTTGTGGAGAGCCTTGTGTGCGTGGTTGAGGAGCTTGAAGGTTATCCTCTTGTAGACGGGGAGCCAGTGCAGGTCTCTCAGGTGAGGGGTGATGTGGCTGCGGCGAGGTATGTCGAGGATCAGGCGTGCTGAGGCGTTCTGGATGCGTTGCAGCTGCTTCAGGAGTTTGGCCGAGGCTCCAGCGTAGAGGGCGTTTCCGTAGTCCAGCCTGCTGCTGACGAGGGCCTGGGTGACCGTTCTTCTCGTTTCGGTGGGGATCCACTTGTAGATCTTGCGGAGCATGCTGAGGGTGTTGAAGCAGGAGGAAGAGACAGCGTTGACCTGCTTAGTCATGGAGAGGGTGAAGTCGAGGAGGACTCCTAGGTTGCGTGCGTGGTCGGTGGGTGTTGGAGCTGTTCCCAGTGCGGTCGGCCACCAGGAGTCGTCCCAGGCCGAGGGGGTGGAACCGAGGATGAGGACCTCCATTTTGTCAGAGTTCAGCTTCAGTCGGCTGTTCCTCATCCATTCGGCGACGGCCTTCATTCCTTCGTGGAGGTTGGTTTTGGCGGTGTGGGGGTCTTTGGTGAGGGAGAGAATCAGCTGGGTGTCATCGGCGTAAGAGATGATGTTGAGGTCGTGCAGTCGGGCGACGTGGGCAAGATTACCGTGGATGCAAACGTGTAGGGTAACAAAAAAGGTCAATGTAGTTCCATAATATTGGAGTATACTAGCTCTAACTGCTATTTTTAATCATTTACGCATCAAGCATTGTTTAGTTTTCAGAGCTTATAAGGTCATAAGTACTGCTTAGCAAAACCCAAGTGACATAACGGAAACTAATTTAATTTGCTAGCATGGCAAACTGTTACTTATGATCTATGAAAAGAGTTGTCTAAGAAAACAGCGAGAGTGAGGGCTCTTTTAAAGAAGTTGGCTGGTTTTGAATCGCCAAGAGATTGCCAAAAGGGTTCTAAGAATGTGGAAATGTGTGGAAGAGGCACCGTTTTAAGCCATTCTGAAGCACGGACAAAGAAAACATTTACCAATGATGCAATTAAGCATGGACTTTGACAGGTCTCTACCTGGTCAGTAGTGGAGAGAAGCTGGCAACTGGTTCACTTCAAGATAAACAAAGTGGGCTAAGCTGCTTGGTCATGGAGTATAAAGCAATAACCATTCTATGGCCAATGAAGAAACATTCCTCCCTATGTTCTGATGAAAGAATGAATCAAAAGGCAAACTTCACCATCAAACGCATGGATGTTTTCTCCTCCAAATCCGTCAGATCTGGCAGCTGGTGCCACTTGTAAATGCATCCACATCACGCAGACTATTTGCCTCGCACGGTTTCCTGCCTCCCAAGAAGGCAACACTAATGAAGCAGACAATAGTTAAGAGGAAAATTAGAGTCCAAGATATTTTTGTGACGGATTAGAAGTGGAAGGTGTAGTGTGGGGAGGATCTAGATTAAGGAAGAGCAGCTGATTTTGTGGTGAAGGGATAGCCATAGGAAACTAAGACTACTGACTAGCAGATTGGCTCATGTAGGTCATGTTACTATGACCTACTGCCAGCTTGAATTAAACAATATGTTGGGCACCTAAGAGTGTAAGGTGATGAGCAATTGAAAGAGCCCATGCACCACTGATTCCTCTGGCTTTACTGAAGCTTGTCCAAAGAAAGGTCTTACTTGACATTGTGTTTGACTTGTATATTTGAAGAGCATTTTCCAGTCATTGTGCTGGCAGCACTTTGCACGTGGTTTAAAACAACATCATTGCAGCATAGTAAGACTGAACCTTGGTGGCAAGACCAGGGAACACACTGAGGATTACAGGGGCAGGTTCCAGTCACACCGAAAAGCAGGACCGAGAGACCATGTACGAGGAGTGTGTCCTCGTGGGGAAAGGGTGGTTAGCGAGAGTTACCCCATGACAAATCCGCTATACCAGCTGTAGAAAGCTACTACTTAAATAGATTTGAGGAGTAGCTTCTGGTGCTGGCAGAAAGTAGCAGGGTAGCCACCGGCTGGATCAACTGGAGAAACCCAGGACACAAGATTGACATTTCCAATAGGCCAAACACAAATCTATCAGTCAATAGTTTTACTTTGTTGACAATATTACTCTAAGTAGGTTCAATGTTGCATTTGCAAGAAATTTTGTAAACGTTCAATTAGTCCTTGAGCGCTTATTTAAAAAAAAAAAAAAAAAAAAAATCACGATTTTCTTCAATCCGTTTACCTTGGTGATGAAAAACATACCGCCTTCCTTCTTATCGGAGGCTTTTGCGCTGGATTCAGTACATTAATTGTGCACTTGTGATGTTGCACTACAATCCCCGCATCTTCACACCTGCCTTTAAAAATTCTGTGATGGTGTATATAGAGGGCTTATGAGGTACGGGGTGCTGCGGGGCCTATGGGAAATGTGAGGGTAAAATAACGGACACTACAGGAGTCCGTTAACTTCGGCCAGAGATCACGTGCCACCTTTTGGCCCCTTTATTTATGCCCTCGGACCGCGCCCGGTCGCGAGGGGTGTACTTTGCTACATTACATTGTGAGGGCCGGGTGGCTCCTCTACATCCCTCCTTTCCTTCGGATGATGAAATCTCTGCTTCGCAGGGAAGGCTTGAGGAACAGAAAATAGGAAGAGAGAGAGAGAGAAAAGAAAGAAAGAGAGAGAGAGAGAGAGAGAGAGAGAGAGAGAGAGAGAGAGAGAGAGATAGATAGAGAAAAGGGGATGAACGAGACAAAAGTTCTCAACAGGTCGTCGGTACATCAACTAAGATTCGACACTGGCTCCCGGCTGCGGCCACCTCTTCAGCATGCATAGTCTTTCAGCCTCCGACTGGGTGTTGGGTTCGGCCGGAGTCGATATCTGGAACTCCGGATCCCTGAGCCCTGGTTCTCTTCCTGAGCCACTTGCTCACTCGCTCCTTCGGCAGTGGTGGTAGGCTCGCCAGTCATCCCGTCATCACTTTGGTTGTCCGCGCTCCTGCGCGGGGTGAGTCCTGGGTTGGCCTGTCTTTCTACTATATCCGGACATGGTCCTTCGTATGCCCCCGCACTCTCTTCCGTTGCTTTATTGCCCCCGGTCAGCTCTGGGCGTATCGGCTTGAACCATGACACGTTGCGGGTCACTGTATGCTCCCCTCTCCGGGCTGTGGCCATGGTGCCCTCAACTCGTGTTACTGTCCACACCTCTGGTTCATATGGGGTCCGAAACTTCCATCCCGGATATCGATCCTTCAGCACAATTTGATCCCCTACTTTTACCCTCGGTGGCTTTGCTCCTCGGTGCACCGTAGCCTTGTCATTTGTGACTCTGCGTTTTAGCTGAGATCTCTCTATGTCCAGAACCGGTGGCATCCATTCAGTGTCTTCTGGAATGACATCCCGGGCGATTGCTTCAGTAGGAGCGAAACCGGGGCACACCCTGTCGTGGAGTGTGGGGTTTGCCGGTAGGCCTGTAGGAATTGTTGCAGACACGCCTCTGGGTCCTGATGTTGGTCTACCCCTATTCGGAGAGCGCGGTTGAGTGTCCGCATGAACCTTTCTGCCTCACCATTGGCCTGCGGCCATTGCGGGGTGATTCGGCGGTGTCGGATGGCTCGTTGCTCTAGGAAGTCATGGAAGTCTTGCCCTTGGAAAGGGGGTCCATTGTCGGTCTTTACTTCCTCTGGCAGACCAAACGTGGCAAATGTCCTTTCGAGGGCGGGACGAACTTGCGTGAATGCTGTGGACGTGACCAGTTCCACCACCGGGAATTTCGAGAAGGAATCAATGATGACAAGCGTGTGCCGTCCGTCCGGGAAGCTTCCAAAATCAGCGCTCAGTTTTGTCCACGGTTTCTGGCTGGGTTCTTCAGTGATCACCGGGGCTGGCGCTGGATCTCCTCCTGTGATAGTGCACGGATGGCAGCGCTGTACTTCGGCATCTACCAAGTCATCCAGGCCTGGGAACCACACCTTTGCCCTCAGCCTTGCCTTTGTCTTGGCGGTACCTTGGTGTCCCAGGTGGGCGAGCTTGACCATCCTCTGACATAAGCTTCTCGGTACCACGATTCTTCTTCCTCTCAGGATCATTCCTGATCCGCTGGCGCACAACTCGTGTCGTATCTTCCACATCTGGCGTCTGGCGTTCTGTTCTTCCGCGGTCAATATTGACAGTCCTTCCAGGAACCGTTGCCACTTGCCGCTTTCTAAAGCCTCCTTCACTCTTTGCAGGGTGCCATCGTCTTCCGTGGCTTGGCGGATCTCCTCCTTGGTGATCGCCACCGGGCATGCGGCGTCCTCAACCATCCTTATGAACGCCTCCGTGTCGGCAGCGGCTCCATGCATGCTCTCCCCTTTTTCTTCCGGGGGTGTCGGGAAAAAAGTCAGCCGGATTATCCGCCCCTGGCCTGTACACCAGCTCGAACGCATAGGCCTGCAGTTGTACCGCCCACCTTTCAATCCTCGGGGGCGCCAGTCGTGTGAGCCCGCTGAAGAGGGGAATCAGAGGCTTGTGATCTGTCACTACCCGGAACGGGTGTCCACAGAGGTACAGGTGGAAATGTTGACATGCCCACCTTATGGCCAGGGCCTCCCGCTCAATCTGGGCGTACCTCGTTTCCGTTGATGACAGGGCCTTGCTGGCGTATGCCACGGGTACTCGATCTCCTTTCCCATCGATCTGTAGTAGGACCGCTCCGAGTCCCACCGGACTGGCGTCTACCACCAGTTCCGTCTTCCATTTGGGGTGAAAATACGCCATGGTGATCTGGTCCAACAGGGCCGCCTTAATACTTTGAAACGCCGCCTCCTCTTTGTGTGACCAGGCCCATGGCACCCCGTTCTTAGTTAGTTGGCGGAGGGGCTCGGCAAGAGTCGCCAGGTTTGGGAGGAACCTCCCACAGTATGTAGCCATCCCGAGGAAGCTCCTTATCTCGGTTGGATTCTGTGGAACTGGGGCATTGCGGATGGCATCCACCTTATTTGGGTCCACTTTGAGGCCGTCCCTTGCGAAGACATATCCGAAGAACTCAATTGAATTTTTGTAGAATGCACACTTTTTCCGATGTAGCGTGAGGCCGCACTCCACCAGTCTCTGTAGGGTCGCCCTGAGCCGCACATGGTGTTCTTCCAGGCTTTGCGAGTAGATCAAAATGTCATTGCTCAGGTTGATTACACCGACCAAACCCGAGAGGGCTTCCTTTATGGCGTTTTGAAAAACCTCGGCAGCTGAAGAGACGCCAAAACTGAGCCTTGTGTACCTTCTAAGGCCGACATGTGTAGAGAAAGTTGTAATATACCGGCTCTCCGGTGTTAGCTCCAGCTGATGGTATCCGGAGTTGAGATCCAGCTTCGAGAACCATTGCGCCCGTTGAGGTCCGCAATGATGTCATCCATCGTCGGGGTCACATGCCTTTCCCTCCGGATGGCCTGGTTGGGAAGCCGCATGTCCACACACAAACGGATGGCGCCCGGCTGTTTTGGCTTTGGCGCCACGACGAGTGGCGAGACCCATGGTGTCGGCCCCGACACTTTCTCTATGACTCCTCTGTCTTCTAGATCCTGGAGCTCCTTTTCCACCGCTGGGCGCAGATGGAATGGGATCCGCCGGTGTCTCAGGGCACGCGGCTGTATAGTCTTGTCTATGTGTAGCTTGACTTGACGGCCTTTTAGTTTTCCTAGACCCTGGAATAGTTGTGGGAACTCGCCCATGATGTCTTCGGCGTGGTTTTCGTGTACTTGTCTTGCGAAAAACACTAACTCTAGGTCCTCCGCTGTGTGGCAGCTCAGCAAGGTTCCTTTCTTCCCTTCGGTCACGTGAAACTTCGTCCTCACTGAGTGGTCGGCATTGGCGACGTCTACTTCTATCATGCCCCTCAGCAGTATGGGCTCTGTGCCTCCGTACGTGTAGATCTTGGCCGTGCTTGGTATGAGGCACGGCCTGGGCGACAGCTTCTCGTACTGGTCGGAGTCCATCACATTGACCGACGCTCCGGTGTCTATAAGCGCCTGTATTGCTGCTCCGTTGACGGTTACGTGGCATATGGGGGCGGGCGTCTTGTTCGCCCCGGCCTTCCAGCAAACGAAATCACAAAGATATCATCATCATCTTCGTAGTATACTTGTGCTGCTTGCCCTCCTGATGCCGCCGCCTCCTCGACTTCTTCTAGGGAGAGGTTCTGAATGTTCACCTGGCGACGTCTGGCCATGCCCCCTCTTGATCTCGTTGGTCCGCTTCTACAGACGCTGGCAAAGTGGTTCGCCTTGCCGCACTTGGAGCATGCCTGCCCCTTCGCTGGGCACTTTTCTTGTTCGCGGTGTTCATATCCGCACTGCCCACACCGGTGTCCTTGGCGGGATCTCCCTTCACGTCGTGGCCCTGGGCCTGGTCGCCTTTGGATCGCCTCAACGGTCTCCTCCTTGATTTGAACCTTCGTGTTGGCCCCTGTCGGCGTGTTTCTTAGCCTCACCGCTTCCATCTCGTCCGCTCTTTGGTCGGACAGTTCATGCGATCGGCCCAGCACGAGAATATCGTCGAGAGATATCCCTGGTTGTCGCAGTATTAGGCGCCTCAGCGTGAGGGACTTACAGCCTTGAATGATCTGCGCCCTGATCTCTTCATTGTGATCTATTGTGGTGCAAGAACTTGCTAGCTTCCTTAGCCTCGCGTAAAACATATCAACTGTTTCCGCATCCGTCTGTTTTGCTTGCCTCAACTTGAATCTTTCATAATCTGGGTTCATCTGTGGGTCGAAGTAGCGATCCAATGCTGCGATTGCGGCATCGTAGTCGTGTGTTGCTCCAGTATTCGGCAATGATTCGAATAGATCGTACAGCTCATCTCCTCCAAAATGCATTAAGAGCGACCTCTTCACAGTTCCGTCCGTCTCTCGGGTTCCCGTGAAGTAGTGGTTCAGCCGCCCCACCCATCTTCTCCACCTCGGGGCCGCCGAGGCTGGGTCAGCGAGCTGGCTAAACGGGGGTATAGGTGTCACTGACGCATGTGAGTGTGGCCTGATGGGCGCAGGGCCCGCTTGTTGCTGCGCTGGGGGGTCTCCCATGCCAGCTGTTACTGTGTCTTTTCCCTGAGTGGGGATGTGACCTTTAACCTCAGGACCGTGTGTCTTAACTGCTGGGTCTGTTTCCTGCACTTGTGCTTCCATCTGTCTTCACCTTCGTTCCCCTTTTGATGAGACTGTGCTTGGCAAATAGGTGCTGTCTGTCTTTTATGACCCCTGGCACTGTCCTGGCACTGTCCTACTAGAGGTGACGACGCCTCCTTTCTTTTCTCACTTTTTTTTTTTTTGCCTTACTGACGTCTTGCTTTTTTTCCTTTGGACTGCCTGTCCTTGTCTTTTCTCACAGTGTTTTTTTTTTTTTTTTTTTTTTTTATGGACGTGTCGTGTTTTTTCCTCTACTGACGTTTTGCCTCTTTTTTTTCCTTTGGACTGCCTGTCCTTGCCCTTCGTGTTACCTCCTCGGGTGACACTGTCCTCTTAACCTGCTCCCCCACGTCTCTCAGCCTTTGGGAAAACAGCGCGCTGCTCTGGCGATGGCCCCTCCCCTACTTGCGCCTCAGCTGGCGTGCACGCCGGGGACCTGCTCAGCTGTAGGACACGTTCCTCAGCGCCGTCGCTCGCTCCACTCACCCGTATTGGTGGCGTGCAGGCGCCACTCACCTCAGCGCCGATCTGAGCACCTTCGGCACGATTACGGTTCCAGTCCGTCGACCACCCGGCAGGCGCTGACCGGCCGGTCTTGCCGTCTACGTCGCTTCACCGCCAGTTTCTCCGGCAGCGGGATCTGGTCACACGACGCGGGCTCGCCTCCTCGTCGCCAGTATAGAGGGCTTATGAGGTACGGGGTGCTGCGGGGCCTATGGGAAATGTGAGGGTAAAATAACGGACACTACAGGAGTCCGTTAACTTCGGCCAGAGATCACGTGCCACCTTTTGGCCCCTTTATTTATGCCCTCGGACCGCGCCCGGTCGCGAGGGGTGTACTTTGCTACATTACATTGTGAGGGCCGGGTGGCTCCTCTACATCGTACTCAAGGGATTTGCAGAATAGACGGGCCTGGAGTGTACCTTCTTCGTGATTCTTACGTATTTAAAAGTATTTTTTTTTTTATCGGGCAGGTGCGCTAGGATATGGCATTCTTGATGAAAATGTAGGTGTAGTTTAGTCGTAATCTACCAGCAGTGCCCTGATTTCGCCTCAGCGTTTGTTCTTGAATACATTTCCGCAGAGCAGTCAGACGGAAGCCGGGGGTGGTCAGCTCGCACAGCGACCGTGGTGGCCCTGCGTGGCCTGCTAAGGCCTTCAAGCCTTCGCTGAGCCAACTTCCTGCCCGCGGGCCTGGACGGCGAAGTGCACGCCACAGAAACGTCTTGGCATCTCTTCAGCAAAGACCGCCAATTATACTAAACTGAGCGGAGCACCGGGCAAGGCAGGCAGCCAGGCGTGGGCAAAACTCAGTTAACTCATTCCCTTTCTTGGGTTCACTGGCAGGAGCGGCAGAAGCCGCTTCATCTGTTCAATTAATCACGAGCCGCAACGCCACCCCCCGTAGTTTTGTGCGGAGGGCCGCTTGTCAATAATTGGTTAGACAGAGCGAGGGAGAAAAACAAATCGTCACAGAAAAGCTGACATTCAAATCGCAGCAGGCACTAAAATTACCCTTAAGTGGGCCTGTGCCGTCCAGTCTGGTGAGTCACGAGTGCACAGTTCAATTCTCAATACCACCCCTTCCTTGGCAGGCAAGAAGTACATATGTGCGCTGGCGCCAGTGCCCCCGAGGCTGCAATGCATCTGTGAGGTAAGAAACACAAAAAGGCACGGGCAAAGCCAATAGGTGTAGTTTGCAAGTGTAAAAACGCCTGCTAGCAGTGAAAAAATCAAAACGCTTTTATTCTGTATACAATTTATTCATAAGAGAAATAATTTAATGAGGGTTGATCAAGTGCACTTTGGAAATGTTAAACAGCTCCTTATTGCAACTTTTCACACTTTGAAAAAAACATTTACATGGAAATCTTATGTAGAGGTTTTTACCCTCTAAAATGCAATTCAGAAGAACAAAAGTTACTTACCTGTAAACTGTGGTTCTCCAGTATTGGTGTCTTTCATAGATTCACATGCTTGAATATTCCCCGTCGAAGTGGGAGTCCCACGGTACATAACATAGCAATAACACAACCATAGTATAGGTAACAAATAACCATAGAGTAGCATTGAGACAGAGCTTAACCCCTTGACCGCGATCGGAATTCCGCTCGTATGCGGGACATTCCGATCGCGGGTGTGGTCGTGACGAGCTCAGCTCGTCATGCGCACAGCGCAACCGCGCAGCATGACGAGCTGAGCTCGTCATGAGCACGGAAGGGGTTAATAGACAAAAAACTTGTCACTTTTATAACATATCTAAGTCATTGTAAATAGTCCAAACTCCAGCCAATCAGGCGCTAGCACCCTCTAGAATGTTCTCCTCAGAGGCTCAGGCCCTCAGACTTTCGTAGCACAAGAGTGACATAAGAGTCAAGTAGAAGAGGAGAGCCTCTGAGGGGAGGAGGGTGGGTCGCATGTGAATCTATGAAAGACACCAATACTGGAGAACCACAGTTTACAGGTAAGTAACTTTTGTTCTTCTCCAGTATTGGGGTGTCTTTCATAGATTCACATGCTTAAATAAGAGTAGTTAGCAGTGATACCAAACATATGCAATGTGAATCATAAATCAATCGTAAAACACAGTACGATAAACAAAAGGCCCCAGCATAGAGAAAATTTACACCCTGTATACAGGAGGAGGGAGGCAACAGAGGCTTACCTTATTCAAAAAGATTACGTAGGACCGCTTGCCCCACAGCTGTGTCAGCGTTGTCAGCAGCTTCCAGATAGTAGTGCTTGGTAAAGGTGTGTTTGCTGGACCATGTTGCAGCCCTGCAGATATGCTGAAGAGGTACACCAGCAAACAGCGCAGTAGAAGAGGAAACTGTTCTGGTAGAATGTGCTCGAACAGTCGCAGTAAGTGGCTTTCAAGCTTGCCGGTGGCAAAAAGCAATCGTATTAGAAATCCAGCGGGCAATCGTCTGTTTGGTGACTGGATGCCCTCTTCGCATCAGTCCGTAGGCCACAAAAAGTTGGTCAGTCTTACGGATACTAGCGGTCCTTTGAAGATAAAATTTAAGACATCTTTTAACATCTAAGGAATGTAGTGACTTTTCTGCTGATGTTTGTGGATTTGGGAAAAAAGTTTTTAAAATGACCAGCTCATTAAGATGGAAATCAGAAGGCACTTTGGGGATAAAGGCCGGATTGGTGCGGAGCAAGACAGAGTTCTTGGTAAATTGCAAAAAAGGCAGTTTTGTAGTAAAAGCCTGTATGTCACTGACTCGACGAGAAGAGGTGAGAGCAAACAGTAGCGAAGTCTTCCAAGTAATGAATTTGAGATCGACCCTATGGATTGGCTCAAAAGGTGGCTTCATGAGTTGTGCCAATACAATGTTTAGATGCCAAGGAGGAGGTGGGCGACGAATCGGGGGAAACATCCGAAATAAGCCCTTGAAGAACTGTTGAATTACTCAGGAGGAGTAAAGAGAGGTGGAACCATCCTGCTGAAATCTTGAAATTGCTGCCAGAAAAACCTTAAGAGTAGAATGCGAAAGGCCTGATTTTGCTAAATGTAAAAAGAAAGGCAAAAGTTGGTCTGGTGTAGAATGGACAGGGTGTATGTTAGCAGTCTCACACCAAAGACAGAACCGTTTCCATTTGAGTTTGTAAGTCTTCACAGTGGAGGATGCCCTAGCCTTAGCGAGAACCTCCCTGCAGTCTGAAGGAATGTTTAATTTGGCAAACTCATAGTGCTCAGGTTCCAGGCCGCTAAACGAAGAGATGCCGGATCGGGATGGCAAACCTGACCCTGATCCATTGTCAGAAGATCCGGAATTGGACGGATTAGAATCGGATCGCACTGCGACAGGAGCAGGAGTTCCGTAAACCAGATTTGACGAGGCCACCTGGGAGCTATTAGAAGAATGTGGCAAGGTTCCCTCCTCATTTTCCGAAGCACTCTGGGGATCAGAGGAATCGGCGGAAAAGCGTAGGCATATATTTTGGACCAGTTCATCAAAAACGCATTCCCGCACGACTCCGGTTGGGGAAGCCAACTTGCGTAGAATGGGCATTTGCGGTTCAGATTGGTTGCGAACAGATCCAGATTCGGGGAACCCCATAACCGAAAGATGCGATCCAGTGTGGGCTGATGTAACTCCCACTCGTGGTTGGATGAGGTTGACCTGCTCAGAGAGTCCGCAAGAATGTTGGACGCTCCCGGAACATGCACTGCCGTCAGAGTGATGTGATGCTGGATTGCCCAATCCCAGATTTGTTGAGCCTGAAGGGATAGCAGAATGGACCTTGTACCCCCTTGTTTATGTAGTGCATACATGTGGTGTTGTCTGTCCGGATCAACACCGAAGCTCCGTGAATGATGGTGCGAAAAGCCTTTAACGCCAGAAATATGGCCAGTAACTCTAGAAGGTTGATGTGCCAGGTCCTTTGGTGGGTATCCCACTTTCCTTTGACCGTGAGGCCCTGAATGTGTGCTTCCCCACCCTTCCAGAGATGAGTCTGTCGTGAGAGTGAAACTGGGTGTGTCCACCAGAAAAGGACGACCTGAAGAGACGTTTGCTTCGAGAGTCCACCATAACAGAGCCTTTTTCATCGGAGACGTGACTTGGATGATATCGTTGAAGGATCCTGAAACTTGAGCCCATTGCTTGTCGAGTTCCTCCTGGACGGGTCTCATTTTCAGGCGGCAGTGAGGGACTAGGGGAATGCAAGAGGACAACATCCCTAGCAAAGATTTCAACTGCCGAACAGAAACTGACTTTTTTGACCGGAGGGAGGCCGCTAGGTTGCAGAGTCGTTGACGCCTCTCCTGAGACACAAAGGCCTTTGTCAGTTTGGTGTCTATTATGGCTCCCAAGAACGTCCGGAGTTGAGCGGGAACAAATTGGGACTTGTCCAGGTTGAACGTAAGGCCCAGAGACTGAAAGAGGGACCTGCAAAGTAGAGTGTGACAGGATGCCAGTTCGAATGACTGTGCCTTTAGCAGGCAGTCGTCGAGATAAGGAAATATCTGGACGCCCTGTAGACGCAGATAAGCTGCCACCGGCGCCAGGACCTTGGTAAACACTCGGGGCGCAGAACGGAGCCCAAATGGAAGGACCTTGAATTGGATGGGTACATGAAAATAGGCATCTTGAAGGTCCAGAGTGGTCATGTACTCGTTCTGGAACAGCAACGGGAGCACCTCCTGCAGAGACAACATTCGGAATGTTTGCTTTTTGAGGTATTTGTTTAGGGAGCGCAGGTCTAGAATGGGGCGCCATTCTCCCGATTTTTTCTGCATCAGGAAGAACCTTGAATAAAACCCTGTGCCCCTTTGTAGTTTTGGAACCACTTCGATCGCACCCTTTCTCAGCAAGATTGTGAGTTGACCTAACAGTTCCTTTAGATGGGCAGGAGGAGGTCCTCTTGGCGGACAATTTGGAGGGATTTTCAGGAACTCTAAGGTGTGTCCTCTGCGCACAATATCCAGAACCCATCGATCGGTAGTAATCTCCGACCATTTGGAGTAGAAGCGGGAGATTCGACCTCCAACCTTTGCGTGGGTGGGAGGTATCGAGGGTGACGGATGGACAAAGTCATTGTTTCTTGGAGGAATCCCGTCCTCTAAAAGAGGATTTCCCTCTGTATTGCTTGTAAGAAGCCGCCGGTGGTTGTCTGTACGACTGTTGATTCTGGGAGTAGTAACGTTGTTGGCCTTGATAAGAATTGTATTGCTGGTACTGATTGGAACCTCCCCGAAAGGAAGAGGTGGAGCCACGACCTCTAGCACCCCGAAAGGGCTGTTTTTTAAATTGAAGCGTGCCGAGAGCACGAGCAGTGTCGGTGTCCTTCTTGATCGTCTGAAGGGCATCATCAATATGTTGGCCAAACAGTGATTCACCGTCATACGGCATGTCCAAGATTTTCGTCTGTACTTCTTGACGGAAAGAAGTGGCCTTTAACCAGCCCTGTCTCCGGAGGAGTGCCGCTCCTGCCAGTTGACGAAAACCAGTAGACGAAACGTCAACGGCACAATCAATAATCTCAGAGGAAATCCTTTCCCCTTCTTGAAGAATCTTGAGTGCTTCTGCCTTAGAAGGCTCGGGAATCAAATCCACAAGGGAAGAAATGTCCGACCACATTTGTCGGTCGTAACGGCCGAGGATAGCTAAAGAATTGGCCGCTCGGACTGTAGTTGCCGCCATAGTGGAGAACTTTTTACCAATAGCATCAAGGAGTCTTCCCTCACGGTCCAGAGGAGCCGATAACGGAGACGAAGGATTCCTGGCACGACGTTGAGCCGCTTGTGTAATAATGGAATCTGGTTTCGGCTGTGCAATAAGGCAAGCAGGCAAATTTGCAGGGGCCTTGTACTTTTTATCGAGTTGTGGCAGAACGGCCGGAATGGAATTGGGGTTCTGCATGAGCTTGAGACCCTCCTGCCAAATAAAATCGATGATTGGAATAGCGCGTACTTGTTTTTGTGGCTGGTCTTTAAAGTCATACAGGAAACAATCTTCGTCTCTCGTGACCATAGGGAGGTGAAATCTTTTTGCCGCCCTTTCCATAAGGACAAGGAATCCACCGATGTCCACCGGTGGCGAATCAAGAGGAGTTGGAGTGGAGGGGGACGGTGTCTGAATCTGATAATTGTCCCATTCAGTGAGGAGGGATCTATCATCCAGTTCACCCTCTTCTCTGTCATCATCATCATAATCCTCATTGTCATCCTCAATGACCTGTGGGGTGTCCTGACGTTGGAATCTTGCCGTCGATGGAGAAGGCGTGGGAAGCGGCTCAGCAATGAGCGGAGGTGGAGGAGGCACATGTGGCTCTGGAGAGGCCTGGACTGAAGTCGGAAAACGACGGTAATAGTCATCCAGCATGAATTGAATATTGGAAATAAGTGACCTGGGCATTTGCGCTATGGGAAGATCAGGGGCTGGCTGGCGGCATGCTCTTGAAAATCCTCATAATCCTGGTCGTCGTCAGAGTCCTGGCATTTAATTAAAAGTTCAGAGGGGCTGCGCGCAGCCCGAAATGTGTCATCCTCCTCTGAATCACCCGCATCAGCGTCTGAAGAAAACAGGTCTGCTGGGAGAAGAGGAGTGGATTGAATTGGCAACAAGGGATCCAAAGAAGGTTGTCGGCGCTGAAGCAAAGAGCCTGTAGACTTCAAAGGAACCAATTCCATAGATGCAGCCGTCGACGAGAGATGTTGCCGCTGAACCGCCGACGAAGCCACCGTCGCCGACGAAGCCACCGTCGACGCCGAAGCCACCGTCGACGCCGAAGCCACCGTCGACGCCGGAGCCACCGCCGACGCCGGAGCCACCGCCGACGACGGAGCCACCGCCGACGACGGAGCCACCGCCGACGACGGAGCCACCGCCGACGACGGAGCCGCCAACGACGACAAAGCCAACGACGACAAAGCCACCGTCGACGACAAAGCCACCGTCGACGACAAAGCCACCGTCGACGACAAAGCCACCGTCGACGACAAAGCCACCGTCGACGAAGTCGAACCTCTGGTCGACGAAGAAGTGCACGTCGACGAATGCTTCTTAGGCTTAGTTGACGTCGTCGACGAAGTCAAAGGCACTGTAGAGGACCGAGGCCTCACCTTCACTGACACCAATGTCGACGGCGACGTTGCCGACGACAGGATCATAGCCGGCTTCATAGACGAAGATGTAGAGAGCGATGACGGAAGTCCTCGTCGACGGAGGGAGCGACGAGATAGCCAGTTTTTTAGATGGAACATGCACAGATAGAGTCTTGGACGCCTGAGAGTCAGATCTCGGGGGCGTAGATGAAGAAGACAGACTCTGAGGGGCAAGAAGCACCCTTTTTGAAGAGGAAGGCAGGTCTGCGGACTTCACAACATGATGTTTCTTCACCACCTTCAGTTTAGGAGAAACCTTCTCCGACTCACTGGCTCTCTTCAAAGATGAAGTAGTCCGGACAGAGGAAACACTTTCCACATCTGACAGGGGGTTATCTGAAGTCTTCAACTTCTGTAGCCACAGAAGGAGACGACCCTCTCTGTCCTTTAAGGTCTTTTGTGAGAAAGTCCTGCAAATTTTACAATCCTTTACCTGGTGCTCAGGATAGAGGCAATAAATGCACTTCTTATGAGGATCTTCAGAATGAAGTCGCTGTTTTCCACATGTCCCACAGAGGTCTGAAGAGGGACTTCTTGATGGTAGACATGGCAAAAAATATTCCTTTTGGAAGAAAAAAAGAGAAAAACTGAGCAGAGCTCAGGGAGACTCCCTTCACACGACGTGCGGTAGAAAAATCTGAGGGCCTGAGCCTCTGAGGAGAACATTCTAGAGGGTGCTAGCGCCTGATTGGCTGGAGTTTGGACTATTTACAATGACTTAGATATGTTATAAAAGTGACAAGTTTTTTGTCTATTAAGCTCTGTCTCAATGCTACTCTATGGTTATTTGTTACCTATACTATGGTTGTGTTATTGCTATATTGCTATGTTATGTACCGTGGGACTCCCACTTCGAATCTATGAAAGACGCCCCAATACTGGAGAACTATAACATTTCACGTGGACCTGACTATCGCATTATTTCTGATGGGCAACACAAAAAGTTTGTCAATGGAACAGTATAGGTGGGCGAGCCATAGAAAGTTCAAGCCAGGTGCCTGGCTCTGGTTCAGCTCGAGGTCCTCTGGGAACCTCAAGCACAAAACGAGCCGAGGTTTCATGGCAGGCGATGTGGCCCGATGGTTACATCTGCCAACCATGTATCATCGGGAGCCAGTTTTGAATCCCGGCCTCGGCTCAGCATCCTGTTAATTTCGGCAATTCTCCCTGTGTCGAAAAAACAACATGTAATGTAGTTTGCATTTGTTGTGAAGGCTGTTATGCCCTTGGGCAACGCTTGCGCTATGTAAAACTGCCCAAAATAAAATGTAGATTGTTCTGGTCATACAAACTCTAAACTCATCCCCCAAGTAAGCACAAATCGGTAACCTGTGATGGCAGAAAGGGATACCAATTTAGTGGCTGAATACCACAGTGTGAAACTGGGAAATGTGGAATTAATTCCTGCTTGAGTAAATTGTGTGATTCTAGGCAAATCCTTCATTTCATCTACCATCCTTTTTGTTCATTATCACATATGAAAACACTTCAGGATAAATGCTGCATCTAAACATGTCTTGAGTTTGATTTATTAGCCTATATAGTTGTTCCATCTATATAAGTATCTAGGCCATGTATGTTGTATACATGACAGTTGACTTGCCACTTAGTTCACTGATAGCATTGTCATCAAGATGGGAACAGGAAAGAGTCAATTCCTGTTAAAAACTTGCACGTTTAATAAATACTATTCAAATCTGATGTATTAAGGTGAAACGCTTCTGCGTATTAAATAAATACACTATCTTGAATTCCGAAGTTAAACTTATCAAACTCTAAAGTGATGTTTGATGCATGGTTTACCTGTCAAATATTGCCAGGGCTCAGTTCGAGCACGGGCTCTTCGAGCCGCAGCCGACCCTTGGCTCGACTCTCGCTGTTCATCTGTTGGCTCGCCCACCTCTATGGAGCGGTAGTACCACCAACACCTTCCCGGTCTAGAATCCTGCTCATTAGCACAAACTAACTCCCTTCAGTGTCTGAGAGAGCATACAGCAGACCCTCTATATGTTACTCATGTCTTGGAAATGGGCTTTAAAGAAATCAACAGATTTTTTTTTCCCAAGATACATAAATACTCCGGTCGCGAAAAGGCTGACGTGATCATTTTTGTAGGTCACTTTTCGATAGCTTTACGAAAGGCCCCAGGGAACTCTGCGGATACAATGCTTCAGAAACGGTTTAGACACACCTGTCCAAGCCACAGTGGTACTTGTTCGTGGATACACACATTTATGCGAAGGGATAAGGAGCTCGCTGTGGAAGGGAGGCTTTGCAGCAGCACTGCTGTATTGACAGTTTGCAGCTTCTTAGGAGACTAGACATGAAGAACAGATGCCACCTAGTGGCACACTCCTAACCGTGCTAGAGTGAAGCAAACTCTAAAGGGGGCAAGATAAGAAATAACCAGGTAAACGCGTTACTAAAATCTATTAGTTAAAAGATTAAAGATTAATGTAAAAAACCTGAAAGTATCCAGCTGAAAACATGATAACATCACACCTCACGCAGAAGGAAATTAAACTTCTCGCTCCATAGAACATGAAAGCGCAAGCTTCATCAAAAGGGCTGCATAAAGTAGCAAGTGCAGACGCCAGAGGCAGACAGACCTTGGGAAGCATGCTGCGGAGACGACACCGGCAGGATAGAGGTGGGCGTGAAGTCAGGAGTAACATTCTCCAACCGGGTCAGTCCGGTCCATCTGTTCAAAGAAATAGTCACAGGGGCTCTTTTTTTTTTTTTGTAAACAAATTTTATTTAAGTAGCAGTTGGAGCACAACAGACAAGATATACATAGTGCCTTATCAGTTAATCATGCGCAGCATTATGAACATCGTTTAGTCCATGGTATCACGAGTGGGGATTGTCCATTGTCAATCTCAGGCTAACAACAGGTGGGACCTATAGCTCAAGTGATCTGGGCATACACGATATATTAGAAGTAGCTCACACAGACAGTCGACACAGCCCTCTATTCGATGAACCTCTGGCCCCATGGGACAACCCAATAATCCTGAACATCGCTACCATGGGCAAAAGCAAAAGGCCAAAAGACAAACCCCCTACTCCCCCTCCCCCCTCCCTCCATAACAAAACTTCCCCCTCCCCCACCCTCTCAGGCATGTCGCTCTACTCTCTGCATTCTAGCAAAAGCATGGCGAGAGTCACAGGGGCTCTTTGGGAATTCTTGGCTATCCTTTTGGTAGGCTGGCGAGCTAAAGGTAGTAAGTACCACATGGGGAGTGTGTTAAACTGACTGCCTTCAATTGAGGGCTGCATCTACCACAATCAAATTCTGGCACAAAGATCTTTCAAGTGGGAACAGATGGTATAGGAAAATTGTTCCAGAGTCTTGCGACAGATCAGTGGGTGCATGCAGTGACGAAAATGACTAGCGAGGGGGAGCAGGCACTGCAGCAGACGAACCTCTGAGCCACACCGCATCACCATTGGCAAGTGCTTCTGCGGGAGCTGCAAAAGCTCTAAAGTGACATGGCCGCCAAAACTACCCACAGCTGAGCCCAACGAATATTCCATGCAGTACTTGTTGTTTGTGCTAGAGAAATTGCTCACATACACTTGCAAGAGAAGTGCCACACTTCGGTCATGTTGAGAGGGCGTACTCAAATTGCCTTAAAACTCATGAAAGGTCCTAAGAAAGAAATAAGGTTGGCCCCCTAGCTTGCATTTAAAAAATATATATATTGTATCAACAGGTGCGGAAGCAGAAGTAGCCACACTCATACACTTGTCCAGTGTTTGAACGGTCGCTTTGCTTTGTTTTCCTGCCAAATGCCCCTCAATCCTAATGTTGGGTATTTAAGGTCTAGTACTCAAACCACCATCATAATATCAGGAATAAATACAACACCAAGCGCTAACCTCAGTATAAGATCGGATTTGAGAAAAAAAATCAATTGAATAGTGGTAGTCCACTGAATGTTGCAGCTCTATGTAAAAGTCTAACTCTAGTAAGACCTCTATGTTAGGAGGAGATGTCAATAGTGAGGGGCAGCAAACAGCTAATTAGCACAAAAAAAAATAGACAAAAGAAACCTCATCGCCTAGCATAGCTTGCACAAGAAGATCTAAAGATTAATGGAATGTAGAACTATTAGCATAACTGGCTCTCAGAAGACGGGAAACAGCACGACCTAATCAACAATAATTGCTGAAGATGCACAATCTTCTATTTAGTCTTAACTGATACAAAACACTAGACTATGGCAAGTGACTTGGGGCCTGATGTACTAGGTGTTTAAACAGTCTCAAATGCTCCAGTTCCATGTTTGCAACCGTTAAAAGGCTTTTCCTACTTACCAATCCCATTTTAAGAGTTAGAATTTTTTTTCTGACTCCTAAAATGGGAATCCAAATGGATATTGATTCAGTATCATGAAGTGGTGTTCTGTAGCCATCCCATTCAAACCCTGAAACAGTATCTTATGTATCAGTGTTGTGCAACCGACATCTGGGACCGTATTATGAAAGTGCCCCAGGGTCACAACAGGCGATTGTGTCCGCTTTGCGCACCCCTGGGACACTTTGGTATTACAGAAAGGGCAGCAGACACTTTTGCGACCCCTTCTGTAATACCGATAGAGCTGGTGCACATAAAACACCAGCACTATCTTCAGAGTGCGAGAAATGAGGGAATCCCTTTGCCTCAGCGCACGCACCGTATTTTAGGCGCGGGCGCAGAGGCAAAGAAGCTGTCAGGAGGTGCACTGACAGTGCGCCTCCTGATTGCAGCCCTCTGGCGGGGGGGGTAGGGTGCCCATGGACCCCCCAGACATCCCCTTGCAGCCGGGTACAGTCACTCACTGCACCCACCTGCAAGGGGATCTCTAATCCCCTTTAAAAGTGCAGGAGGGTGCCGCCAGCAGAGTGAAACACTGAGCGGCTTCAAAGCAGCCGCTCCGTTTTTCATCTGAATGTGCTGCCCCCAGGGCAGCGTGAGTTCGCGACTGCCCTGGGGCAGAACATTCTATGTAATAGGGTGTACTTTTCCTGTTTGCGCCAGGCGCACCCGTTTTAAGGTGCACTGGGCGCAAACAGGGAAAGTGTGCCCTTTACATAATAAGGCCCCTGGTCGCAAAACATTGAACATTTACTGACACCTTAAAGGAGGTGGTAATGCATACGCAAAAGGAACAGGGTGGGGGGGGGCATGGAGCGTGTTTCCCTTTACTAATGTTGGGGGGAAAAGTTTGTTGAAGAGTAAGCAGTGGTCCATGGAACCACCTTCAACTCTTAATCCAATTTAAAAAAAAGAAGAACGTTTTGCTTTATTTAAAAGCAATCACAGACATGGTGGTCTGCTGATCCCAACAAGCTACCCTCCCAGTGATTAACTCCAATCAGAGTGAGTCGCAATTTGCAACCTATTTATTTATTTGAGAAGTTTTATAAAGCGCGAACATGACCCAAACGGGTATTAGAGCGATGTACAAAGGAAGATACGTGGCATGAGGTAAAAACATGAGTACAGAACAAAATAGAACACAAGAAGTACCTAAGAAAAGTTCCAGCAAGCAGTACATCAAAAAGGACCTGTGAAAGGAACCATAACACATTTTGAGCAAAATGTATAAAAGACTGTCATGCAGGCGATGGAAGTAGATTGAAGATGGCATCCGGGCTATTGCTGTTGATGGTCATTCAGGAGTAGCCACTTGACATGTTTTTTGAATGAGGCAGTCGATGGGTTGGATCTGACCTCGGGAGAAAGAGCATTCCAAATTCTTGGAGCAAGACCAGAGAAAGCACGGTTGTATGTTCTTTTCTTATTGAAGTTAGGGGGTTTCAAAAGTAGAGTATTAGAGCTTCTTAAGTTCCCACTTGAGCCTACCTGATTAATACAAATCTTCCTTTGCTTATTCTTAAATATTGGAGTGCACATCCATTTAACTTTAGCTAGGAACACAGTATTAATTATGCACAATCACATAAAAAACTGTTGTATGAAAAAAATAAAGATTTCTTGAATATCCTCAGAATCATGATGCAAACCCCTTTGTCATCTAAAGGAAAATGCTGGATTGACTACTGTTTGGGGTATGTAAACTTGGAAAATTGAAAAGCTCTCACATCTCAGAATGTGAACCACTGAATGACTGCAGAAGTACCCCATCTGGGATTCTTTGGTACAAGAAGTTATTGCAAAACCCATACCTCAAATTAATGCGTAACTGGTTCATCAAGGTGGATGGTAGGGAGGATGAACTCATAACTGTCTCCATAGATATCGTAAAAACCTTTGACAGTGGAATGGCCATACCTTATGCAAGTACTGATCGTCATGGGGATCGGCCCTCGATTTCACTCCTGGGTGCAGCTATTGCATACGCAGCCTGACGCCAGAGTGCGAGTGGGTAAATTATGTTCAGAGAAATGGTCCATTGATAAGGGAACACAGCAGAGTTGCCCCCTAGCCCAGCTTCTTTTTGCCCTTGCTATGGAACCCATGGCCATCTGGGTTCGGCAGGAGATAGCGCCCTGGGGGACCACCTTGGGAGACACTAATCATCTTGTGTCCCTGTATGCGTACGGCACTCTCTTTTACTTATCTATGCCCCGAGACACTCACTTTCCCAGTTGCTGGACCTTTTTAAACAGGTTTGGAGGGGTGTCAGGCCTTTGGATTAACGGTCATAAGTCCTTGCTCTTCCCATTGGAAACACTACAATCTTGAGACCCCACAACCTTGCCGGCCCTCCCCCTTTGATGGGAGACCAACAGGTTTCGTTACTTGGGCATGATGGTGCGCACACTGCTCAGAAACATTTACAACACAATATCTTTAGAATTATTGAAGTCCTTCATTCATCCATTCAATTTTGGAACACCCTTCTACTCTCCCTTATGTGACGTGTAGCTATATAAAAAAATGGTCCTCGTACCACCATGCCTTTACTGCATCCAACACTCATTCGACTGCATCCACCCTGCCATCGTCTGGCAGCTGATCACCCTACTCTCCTCTCAGATATGGGCAGGGGGCCGCCCTTGTGTTGCTAGAGGCATTCTGTTTCGTCCACTGATATGTGAGGATGGGGGGGGAGGGCTTGGCGGTTCCTATTCTGTAACAATACTATTTGGCTTCACAAATACAGCATGCTATGCACTGGTCCACAGAGGGGGATAATTGGGAGAAGAAATTGCTAGGGGACAACTCGAGTGCCTTCTCATTACCTCAGATCCTGATGGCAGGGGATAGGGTCGTGTCATTTCTGGTGAAACACACTGCAGTACTGTGGGAATGTACAGTTAAATTGGTATTGAAGAGGGCCCCCTTTGCCAGGGAGTTTACTTTCTGGGACTTACCACAGTTTAGGGCACTCACGGGTTCAGTAGACAAGACCCCAAGCTGGGATGGTGGGTGTGAAATCCTAGGGGATCTCTTCCCCAACAAAGAATTTAAATCATTTGAGGCCACCCAAGATGCTTTTACTCTGGGAGGGGGGCACTTCCTTCAAACACACCAGCCTCTCTCTATTATCAGAGTCAACTGGACCTCTTTTCCGGCATCCCCTCCCACACACACCTTCCGGGCCCTTTTGGAGATGGGCGGAGAGCAACACCTGGTCACGGATTTATACAAGGCCATGTCGGCAGATAGATGGCAGGTTCTACCCCTGCTATGGCGGTCTGGGATGGGGAACCTGGGCTGCAGCTTGATGACTTGCAATGGTTACGTATGTTCGGGGTGGTACAGTTTATTTCTAGTAACGCCAGATTCAAACTTTTGCATTTTCACTTTCTACACCTAACATATCCAACACCATCCATGCTACACAGGATAGACCCTTCCAGGCCCCAGCGCTGCCCCCATTGCCGCCATCCGACGCCATCCTTCCTACACCTCACATGGCATTGCCCATCAGTACATGCCTTTTGGGCGCAGGAGGTCGAAAGGGCTATGGCAATCGTAGGGATCCCCTGCCCGGCGGACCCAATTACATGTATTTTGCGGAACATTCGCTGCAAAAAGGGTCAGAAATGTCTTTCAAGTTTATACACTTCTCTTCCTTGCCAAGCGCAGTGTTGCAATCACCTAGATGAGCACAGCGAACCCAGACCTTAGGCGCTGGAAGCATGACATGGCAGAGTGGGCGGTGGGAGAGGAAATGAGACTGAAAAGATGCATAACCTACAACAAATTGAGGGAGGACCTCAGGTGAGGAGACTGGTAACTCGTCCATGTCAACCTCTGATTGAACCGGACGCTCTTACACACTCCACATTGTCTATTGATTACTTGTGGGCTTATGGGACTGGCTATTGCATGCTGTGTGGTACATAATTAAGAATTGTATTGTGGATCTGGAACTGTGCCTCCCTGTGAAAAGATTTTGAATGGCATATGCTTATGGATGACTCGTTGTCATTTTCTCTTTTTGATGTTACAAGTAACCAATAAAGAATGTTTAAAAATAAAACATTCACTCTGAAGAGAATACTCAACATGCCTTCCTATCCCTTCATAATAAAGGGGCACCAAGGTCTCTTCTCCGCATATTACGCTAAACAGGTATAGGTATGTGAAACAAAGTAAACCTGTCTGGTTTCTGAAAAAGTAAACCTTTAGCATTGCGGTAGGTCCACTGGGTATGAAAATGTAAAATGGATACTTTGATAGTCTACAAGCAATGGCAATTAATTCCATAGGTAAAACCCTGGGTAGTTTCCAGAGGTCATTTGTACACTTTTACACTACACAACTCTCTTAAAGTCCAAGTTATGATGCCTATCTTAGGCCCTAAAACCGCAGCGTCTGTCCTAGGAAGGTAGGCAGATTATAAATCTCCTGCTTCAAGGATGCGCCTCTCATAGTGTTTTGTATGAAATTCAGTTTGCCAGAGTGTAGTCAGCTCTCTTAGCTCCCTGGGATGTGCTAAGACTGCCACCAGTAGCTTAATGAAAATCTGGGACATACATGTAGGTCAGAGGAGAGAGCCTTGACTTAGTAATGTAAAACAGGGAACGTGCAAGTTTTAATCTGAAAGGATATGTACTACAATTAAAAGTCTGTGAGCTCTGCCACAGCTGATCTAGATACTTAAAAAAAAGCATGCCACACTCTGGTGCATAATTTCAATACTTCCGTTGTACTGATATTATTTTACTCCCTCCCCTCTGTTAATAGAAAATGGAGGTGGCTTACCCAGGCTGGACATTTAGATCTGGAACAAGACAGCTTAACATTTTTCAAAAAGAGGGGGAATCATTTTGTTTCAAAAGATAGTGAAGTAACCCCTAGTTCTACAGTGACATATCTTGAGGAAAGTATACGGAGTAAAATGTCTGACAAATATAAAATGGCCAATTTGTTGAAATGCTAGTCCAGCATTTTCTTAACTGTCAGGGAGGTTCAGCATGCCAACATTCTTTCCTGGTGGCCAGCATAAGTGAATTTCAGCTTTTTTTTTTAAAGAACCATAGCTCCACTATTCTTCAAGAGAATGACCTGTATGAATGGCATTGTTCTTATAATAATTAGCATTATTACAAGAGTGATTGGCTATTTTTTAACATAGAATACAGCCTGAAAGACCTGGAAGGGGTCTGAAGAAGTGGGCACAGGTGATCAAAGGGTTAAGAAACACATCAAACTTCTCAAGTTCTGCACACCCCGACTCCTGGCATGCCTGTCTGGAACCAGCCGCAGCGGCAAAGAATTGTTCGTGGAGAACAACAAACAGAGCTCTAAATTCTAAAGTCCTTAGTTTGGCCTATGCAGCATTAACTAAGGCCTTCACCCTCATGTGGGGAGGAGGAGACGGACACAATGGTAGACACACTAATGCAGGTGCTGTGGGTGTCAGGGAATGACCGTTATTTCATCACACTGGCATATGGAACCATTAGGCCACTAAATCCAAGAATTTAAAATCCTTGCGTGCTAAATGTGAGGTGGATCTGGGAGACAAGCTCACAGGTTCAGAAAGGTCAGAGTTCTACTGCAGGTGCATCAGGTCTCACCACACTGCCACTTAAAGCTTGTACAGTTTAATTATGCTAACACAACCTATTTAAAGCTAGCACGCCTGAATGCCATGTACCTAAAGACTCTCTTGCATGTCCCGGTTGAAGGCAAGATGGGCTGCATTATCCATATGGTTTGGTCATGCAGTGCCTTGAGGCAAGTGGTGGGCGATGTGGTCAGTTGTCTCACAGAATGGACAAGCAAACGTGATTTGAGGTCACCTAGAATATGCTTGTTGGTGCTCATGTCTAGGCCTGAAGCAAATAGATCTAACAATAAATGTAATGACCTGGCTCTAGCTCTCGCAAAGTGTAAAATAGTCATGAATTGGAGATAATAGTCGATCCCGGATCTTGTGAGGTTGACAATGGACTTGTATACGTTTGCTAGTGCCAAAATGAACCAAATTCACGCCCAACAGGGGGTATTGGGAACTGACCCCAAGTCTGATGATAAACCACCCTAGAGGATGACTCGAATAGACACTTATTGCAATGGATACTATGTGCAGACTATGTCATTGTATTTATCCGATTATTGTATACAATCTGACCAGCTTGTGACATGTGTACTTAGACTGTGCTATGCATCAAAAGTTTCAATATCACTTGTAAAATACTGATGAATGAATGTGGAAGGGGGGTGGGAGGAATCGGGGTGGAAGGAATCAAGGTGGGAGGGCAGTTTTGTGTATGTTTGTTGTTATAAGACCTGTGCACATAGAATGTTTCGGCTTTTAGAGCAGTACTGAATGTGGGAATTTATCGGTATTATACATTGTGTATACGATTGCAATCAACATGTTGTGATGTAAGTTCCCAGGAAGCAGGCTATCTATGGGTTCACGATAATCAGTGAGGTTGATCGTCTATCATGCTTTACTGTTAGAGGTGAATATAATAAAGAACTGGGAAAAAGCTTATACTCCTTAAAAAAAGCGCCCTGTTGCATGGTCCCACAAAAAAAGACTGTCCCAGAAATGTGAAAGGAAGAAAGACTAAGGACTGAAGCATTTTGAAGAATCTGTAAGGGTTCACCATTTTGCCTTTTGCGTATCTGGTTGGACTATTCCCACAAGATGGGGGTGTCCCCAGAGACTGGGAATGAAGGGGGTTGACGTTACTGACTATAAGAGCAATCTACCATATTTGAGCTATGGGGACTGCACAACAATCAAAAATACATTTTAAACCCATGTATTTGAGTTCATTTTTCTTTATTCTCTTCTGTTTGCAGCCATAAACGTTTGCATGAAGCATTTACTTAAATAGACCTTATTTTTGAAAGACCAAAGCAGACTAATTTTTAAATGCTGAAAAAATCAGTTCCACATGTCTTAAGATCGCAGTGACCAAAGCTCACTTTCATGTGACTATGAGGTTCTTCACTGGTAAAACACCATGACCTTTGGGTACACACTGGTTAATGCAGAAAAAAATCGCATTAAGTTTGCTTTTTGAGCAACATGAACTGTGCAACTTGTAAGGATGAAAACGGATAGTCAAATGTTACATCAAAAGCGAAGCGTGTATAATTTTTTATTGCCTGCTAAATATAAAATTGGAGCAAAATAAGGCCAAAAACGCTCCATTAAACTGAACAAGATATGGTGTGGCTGGCTGGCACAGAAAGGGAGGAGGAATAAACTCGGACATGCTTTAACTGATCTTAATTTCTCAGACTTGCATCAGATCCAAAGAAAAAAATCCCAAACTCTTATTTTCGAAATTAATATGGGCCACCATATGGCGCTTACTTTGTAGGCACGAATTGTGACATATGCAGCATTTAACACATGGTGTTGTGAAAGAAACAACATTATGTAAGTAAACAGACACGTTGATTTAACATTCTGTCATTAGTGCGGTTCGGTATGCAGTGTTATACATCACATTTTGTACATACACACTACTAGAACCGGGCCAATCTAAAATATTGCTTGGAAATAAAAATGCTTATTAATTAATTTTCATTCCTTGAGATCACCTCCAACCCCTCTAGCATTTAAGAGGCTTGGCATTCTGTAGTGCATTCACAAAATTTGAAACCAAACCCTTACAGCTCTTGCCCTTCTGTTTTTTTTTTTTTTTTTAGTATTCACATCAAAAGTTCCCCAGTGTCCATACCTGGACGAGCAGAATCCTTTCTACTGTGACCAAGCCACAGTGCTAGATTAAGTCTTCGGTGGACATCACTGCAGTGCCAATCATGAGTCCCTACGAAACCTGACCTCTCTACAACAAGAACACTACTTTCTGTCAGCAGCATTGAAAAGACTCAGTCTGACCTGAAGACAAACCATGTAAGCAATTTGATCAGCCAGACCTGGGGTAAAAGTGGTAACCAGAGAGAAAGATTTGGTATTGGGTGTTTCAAAAGTCAATGTTTTCCCAGACCCAGAGATACATGCCCTTATCGTAGCAGCAACTGACCAAGAAAGACTGGGTGCAAGGTGCACCTCTTCAGGTCCTGGCTTAACACGGAATACAAGAAGGGGAGAGCAGGGAGATTTTCATGTTTACCCAACGTGAGACAGCGAGAGACATTCTAAACACCAAGAAGAAAGGCACACTGCACAGCGAGACAGCGGGGGCAGTTGGAAATTTTGACCCCAGTTGAAAGAAGGGATAAATGTCAATCAAGACTATCAAATCTCATGCCTGTTAATAAGCTAACTGAAGAAAGAAGAGGGAAAGAAAAAGATGCTGGTGTTGACCTGGTGAGTTCTAATATTTGTGGCACCCTCTGTAGACTTGTGTTGCCTTTGAGCCACCCTCTTGCTCCATATTTTTCTGCCTATGTGAATACTACACCCCCTCTGCCTACCCCTTCCATGATTTACCCAGTCCCTTGAATGGACTTTGAGAACGTTATACCTTATGCACTTTGGACTCTGTTCTGAGTGTGGTTTTATGCTATACTTGTACCCGACTTACTGAAGACTCTTGATCAAGCTTCTGAGATGCTGATTCTTACTTTACTTAACTCACTGTACTTTGCCCCTGTATCTGAAATGGAACTCTGATTTCTGAGACCTGTTTAATACTTAATAACCGTTCTTCACCTGGGATATTTAAATTTCTAATGTATAGTCCAAATAACTTTAGATTGTTTTCCGAAGATCAGGTATTAGTGCTGTTGTTCTGTATAGCAGCGGTTGAAATTCTTGTTTGTTTAATTCTGAGTTGCTTAAACTTCTTTAGGCTGTTGCTATATTGTATCTTTATAGCATGGCCTCGAGAGTGATTTATTTGAACCTAATTACTAATTTGTAATAAAAACCCTTGAAATTGACACCCGATGCCTGGTCCTTGTTGTGTAGCCAAATTGGTTGCACTGTTGAATTGAATTTGATTGAATGTAAATGCTAACTCCCTTCACCTCTCGGTCAGAGAAAAAGGTCTATCGGAGAACTAAGAGTGAGAGTAAGTAAAGTAAAAGTGTGGGCCCAGTAAACGCTGGATCAGCTCCAAACAAGACACCTCGATGGGGTCTTTTAGATGGAGCTTTTCATGGGAGATGTGGTTCTGGGTTTTCGAAGAAGGGCCCTAAGCTCTGTCTTGTAGAGTGGTTTCTGAATGATGCTCTGTAGAATGTGGCCTGAGTAGGGCTTTGCAGGTGGTGTCTAAGTGGTACTTTGCAGAGGAAGTCAATATAGGGCTCTGTCTGAGAGCTTTGTAGATTGAGTTTAGATGTTAATTTACAGAGTGTTCAGTAGAGAAAGATCAGGATGACACGTTTCAAAGGAGGTCTAAATTTGACTTTAAGAGGAGGAAAAGGAGGAGCGGAGTGTGACTTTTGCCCCAGTGGAATTCCCAACGTACTGACGATTTAGTAATCCTTACCCCCAACTGTATCCACCCCATTGGAAAGTTTAGGGGGATCAGGTTCGAAAACATTTTGCTTCAAAGGGTTCAATATAATAAAGTTTGAAGGCCACTGTTTTACGCAAATCCTTTTTTAAAAAAAACCTCAAGCATGTCAGAATTAGGACTACTTTTTGTGAGAAGATAAAGTTTACGTGGCAGAGTACACAAAACACAAAAATAGTCTTTAGAGTGATTATGGCACTTGGCATCTCAGCTCTGGTTACTGCAGAACTGACTGGAAATTCTATGGCAGGCAGACCTGATTAAAACTGTTCTACAATTAAAACAAAAACTGGATTAGAGAAATTAAAAAATATGGACCCAGAAACACGTCATTATGAGCACTAGTCTCCACTACCTATTGGGTATCCTTGGAGCAGTTACCTTGGTTCCACACTTGGTAGGCCTCACAGGGTACTCAGCAAAACAGATGGCGTGGTGGGAGTTTTTTCTGTGGGAGAACAAAGGCTAATAACCTTACAACCCATACGAAGGCAAGTTTTCCATATCGTTTTGAAAGATTTCACATTATGAACAGCAATGAGACAGAATAATAGTATCCAGAAATCAAGTATGCAAGTACTGTAGGACTTCATGGTCAAAAGAAGTGCATGATTATAGAATAGCTAAGGAGTAGTTGTGATGAGGAACAACATAGGAGACTTCCCTACTAATTTGTATGATGTGCAAATGCCTCTGGAATGACACTGATGTTGATCTGGCTCTTGCGACATGGAGGTGAAGGCCATCAATTGCTTCCGAGTACCCACCAATGGCTGCCTTTTTTACGGGGTAAAATTCCATGTGTAACAAAAAGATTATGAGTCTTTGTCTCTCAAGAAAGAACTTCAGAAGCCTAAGATCGCAGCATGGCTTGAAGAACGTTAAAAAGCTTCCATTCAGTCGCTGTTTTCTTTTTTTTAATGCAAGGATAAGGGTTTTTATACGCCCCTTTAAGAAAATTATAAATATTGTAATACTTGCTCAATTAATAAGAAGGTATTCAGGATGAAGAAAAACTTTTTCAATGACTTACAAAAATACAAAAAAAAATAGGTATCGGTTAAAAATGGGCAATAAATCAATGGTGAAGATTGAAATGCGATACTACTTTTGGAATTATAGTAAGCTGCATGACCCTGTCCAAAGAAAATCATGCGAACCTTATGGCAGAAACAACAAACAAGCAAGATATACTCCCATCACAAGTGGCCAATGATAGAAGTTGCTGTAAACTGGAAAAATCTGGGAAGAAAAGAAGTTTAAGATCAAACTGAGGTCGCACTAAGATGTAGGTTCTCTAATTCTGGACATAAGTACACCATCCTGTGAAGACTCATTTGTCTGAAACTTTCTTCATAAAACTAACATAAGGAATACCCAGATACAAAAAAAATAATTTTCAGGATTCAAAAATTCCTGTTCATGCCAGCTGAGCAAAAAAATGTACAATAGCAACTACAGTGACAAGTATGTATTGTTTTTATCTAAGGGTGTACTGATTTTTATTTTTTTTATTTAAGGGAATGGCAACATCATACATATACTTTGCACTGTTTCCTGGAGGAGAGTACATGCTCTCAGCACAGGTTTTTAAGGATGGCTTTTGAAATACACGTATCTTAGGCAGCAACATTTCAAGATGAAGCTAAGGTTAGAGGCTTAATTCATTCTGCTGAGTCAAGCGATTCGGTTACTGAGAAAAGAACTAGGAAACTGCTTTAGAACAGGGATAAAGCTTTCAATGATATAAGATTTAAGATCAATTACTAGAAATGTTCCCTGCCATGTGACTACTGAAGGAACCATGTTAGGCCATCTAAGTAGTGAATCATGGGAATAGGGTGAGCAGCACAGGTCATTTCCTGTCCAATTTATTGGAGGCCATGATCCTCTTCTCATCCAAAAGAAATACTTATAGTATTTGCAATAGTCACTGATGCCAAAGCGACAAACTTGATAACATGTGGGAGTTATATGGGTTCGGCTCCCACTCACGTGTAGAATAACATCTGCCAAATCTATTATCTACGATACTGGACTCACAACAGGTGGACTGCTACAAGGGGAAAATGGCAGTGACTGCACCCTACCAAGGGTTTAACTGCTCTGCAGGCAGAACAACGCTCCCACTATTTGTTGATGTAGAAAATGGCAGTGGTACTGTCCATGCAAGTCTTCACCACTGTTCCCAGAAAGAGATGGAGTAAGTGCTTTAATGACAAGATGCTTGCCTTTAGTTGTAATAGGTCAATATCAGTGTTCATCTCAACATCTGACAACAGGGGTAATTTATTTTTAAAGGATTTCAGTGAGTTAACCCAATAATACTCAGAGCTGTATTACCACTGACTAAACTAAGGTGGATAACTACAGATTATCCCTGATGTCAAAATATTATTTGAGACTTGCTTAAACGAATACTTAGCAGCAGTAGTGTTTTTTTAGTTTTCCCCATAGTTCAGCAGTTTCTAAGCAGTATCCACTTTACTCCCCCATTAACTGTTGGTGGTACCTGCAGGAATTGGCTCAGTAGAGCCCCTTTATTGTGAGTGAAATGAATTACCATCACAAAAAAAGGGTAACTGGAAGATCCAGAAGAACCCACAGTCCAGGTTTACACACTGGCAAGTGGGCAAGCGAAGGCTCAGAAGTAACAAAGCAAGCATGTGAGGACTGTGCTAAACCTCACTTGTATTGAACACCTCAGTTGTGTGATAAAAGGTGCAACAAGTACAGACTTGCCAAATTCCAAGAGGTGCCTTTGGTGCTGATATACAAAAGTGAGAAAACCCTTAAGAATTTGGGGATAGTTCTCAGGTTAAGAGAAACTAAACAACCCTAAATATGGCTTGAAATTAAACACTGTTGATTGACCCTAATGAGCTCGTTAATTGATGAGCACAGCTGAAGCTATTACTGACAACTCTAGCTTTCTGCACAGTTTCAATAAATATCTGGTTCGGACAACAGGAAGGATCCGTATCAATGTAGGTCCCAGTGTGTGAGGATGCCCAGCAGCGTGCACAGATTATTCCCACGTTTTCTCTATGGACTTCTTTCAAGATACTAGGGCTTCAGGGAGTGATGTAGGGGCAAGCAGGCAATGTTGAGGCATATATTGGAGGCACTAGTCTCCCTTATCGACAATATGCTCATTTCCCTCTGGGTCCTCTAAGAACAGAATCACAGATCAATCGATCTTATGTGAATCAAGGTCCACCTTCCAGATGAAGAGAATGGCAGATGCATGATCACGCTTCTTGGGGGTTTTCGTCAAATTCTAATCAATACCAGAGCAACCTACATAGGGCCAAAGCAAGATTCCAAGGTGTATCCCCAATTCCTTAATACATTTGTGAGGAGAATTCAGGAGTTCTGGTGCAACAAGCCACCCACTCTTGTAACTGAACAGTGCTACTTTTGGTGGCACTAGAATATTAGTAATCTTACTGTAATGGCCCTTGCAATGGGCGAGTAAGCCTCAAAGCTGGAGAAGCAACTATCACAGAAGTACCAGAACATATTCTACAGAGTGTAGTCTCTCTTACAAAAGATATCTCCTTTACTGCACCCTACATTGAAGGTCACTGTTGTCGCGCAACAATCCTCTACCTTTCACTTACATAAGAGTGGCAGGTTTATTGCAAGACTTCAGTTCAATCCCACTTTAGACCAGGCAAAAAAAGAGCCAGATAGAGATTTAACAGACAAGTGATGCAGGCTTAATAAAATCACTATTAACCACACTAGCCCAGGAAAGGACCTAGGAAAGGGAACTAGAGGCACGGGGCACTAGGAGCAGGCGGCCTCCAAACAATGATGTTTAACACAACAAGAGCCGCTCCCAGTAAGATGACCTCGGTGCTACAGTATAATTCTGTGAGTAAAGGCATCTCACAAAAAGTGAAAGACTGGTCTCACACACCACCTGGTGTCATGCTTCATCATTGACCAGTCCTCGCCCTCTAAAAACTCGGTTTGATGGAGGGCGGGCATACACCTGACGACAGGGATGCACTTCTAAAACTAAGTGGGGGCCCTTTACAAAGTGAGATTTAAAAAGCCATTACAGATGTCAAAATTGTATTAATAGGACTGGCATCTGTATGGTATTAAAATGAGTGGTCGGTGTCTTGGGGATTCTATTGTCCCCCACCGTACTATATGTGGTCAACATGTTTCTGCCTATTGGCCTCGAGGGGTCCGCGGCATTCATCAGGACCTATGTTAATAAGTTGGGCTCCACCCTTACCGTGCTGTGTTGGCAGGGTTCCACTGAGTGGGGTGACCAGTGTCACACTCCACCGGGAAATGGCTCTGAAGGTTCAAGCCTGTATGAGAAGAAGCAGAATGAAAAAGATATATGGCAGCATTCTTACAGGTCATACAATCAGCCACAGAACCATGCCGATCATAGTGAGTGGCTAAAAGTGCAGCGGACTGTGTCACTCATTCGTGCATTTAGAACTTAGTGGGGAATAAAATCCACCATGCTTACCCTAACAGATGGGACCTACTTGCCCCATAGGAGGGTGAGGAAGAGAGACCCCTTTGGTCGAGCGCGGTAAGTGAGGAGAAAAAATGAGAGAGAAGAGAAATACATTTCAAATGAAAAAAGGATGCCGCAATTGGTCCAGGAGTAAAGTTAGGAGCTTTAAACTGTAAGGAGTGAATTGTAATTAGTTACAAAAAACCTGTAAAACAGACATGCACTCCAAACCATTCATACCCTTACTGTTTAGAGGGACATCTCCCGCCTTTGTGCCTATGTCCGTGTACCTCACCTCCTCGCTGGTAATGAAGGGCGGTGGGACTGTGCTATTTATAGTAGGCGCGCCCCCTCTCAAGTGTTTATTAGTCCAGTGATTGAGACCAATTAGTGTCGATCCGGTGTCCCGATCACACAATAGTAAAAGCAATGCCTGACTTGCCTGACTGATATAAGAGCGTGACGAGTGTTCCGCTCGTATTATTATTGACTAAGTGCCTAATTTGCCTGATTGGTGTCAGAGGCGTGAAACCACCAAAAAAGGAGTTTCCTGTGTCACGCGAGCTAATTGCCTGACATCCGCTCGGTGTGTGCATGAAAGCCGCCACTGTAAGCGCCGCTATAAGCGCCGGTGGCCGCGTAGTGAATCAACACAACATACGGCGCGTGCGCAGTATGTGGGCGTTGGCAGCTCACTGCAGCAAAGACCGAAGCGGCAATGGTACCCTCATCCTATAGTATTCCAAACTAGCATGACTATATCGAACTCTGTATGCGTAACTACACTTTCAGATATATTGTAGGTCATGAGGAGGGCTGTTGTGACCCTGGCCCCTCAAGTTTTTTTAATTATCAAGGTCGACTCTTCAAAATTAAATCTCATCGTCATCCTAATACCTAAAAAACGCTATTGTTTGCGCTTTATATGAGAAATAGTGGCAGGCTACTGTAAGACATTGTGTATGTTAATATACCCCATCTATATACATTGCGCTTATGGTATGGGATATACATGGCACAATCTGTGAACTATATAAGCCATGATAACCCCCGGTATTCAGGAGTCAGTGGGTCCTTCTACAAACTACACACCTGTGTCGAATGCTGTACAAAAGATCATAAGAAAGAACTGGCATATTCTTGATGGAGCTGATCAACAGTGGGATCCCCCTATGTTCGCATTCAAGAGGAGTAAAAACATTCGTGATCAACTGGTACATGCAAAAGACCCTCCAGCACTGAAAGAGAACCAGGTCACACTATGGAACACGCAGAGACCGACTGGACACTATGCATGTGGAGGATGTGTTGCATGCCCACTCACCATAACCACCAAAGAAGTAGACATAGGCACTGGGAACCCTTGGAGACTTAAGTGTTTTAGTAACTGCAACACTGACAATGTGATCTATCTACTCACCTGCCCTTGTAGTCTCATGTATGTTGGCATGACCACCAGGAAAATAAAGGTCCGTATCAATGAACATCGCAGCACAATAAAGTGTAAGAAAACAAATACGAAACTCACGAGGCATTTTTTGGAACTTAACCACAAGGATAGTGACCTGAGATGGGTGGTTTTGGAGGTCATGAAAAAACAAGACGGATCTCACGAGACCACTGCACATCAGAGAGCAGAGATGGGTGTACCGGCTCCGTACATGGGATACTGGACTCAATGACGAAATTCCTTGGTTACAAATGGCACAGTAACCTATAGTTGACATAATTAATCCATGGACCACCGCCTTGAAATCTGAATAATTATCTATGTCCGAAACATTTTTCGCTCCACGTTTACTGGTTTTTACACACAAATCCCTTTTAGTCCTGCTCATCCCAGAATGCACCACTTCATAACAAGGTTATTATTATTCTACCTGAGACACCCGTCCCTGTATGTATAGTTTGTAGAAGGACCCACTGACTCCTGAATACCGGGGTTATCATGGCTTATATAGTTCATAGATTGTGCCATGTATATCCCATACCATAAGCGCAATGTATATAGATGGGGTATATTAACATACACAATGTCATACAGTAGCCTGCCACTATTTCTCATATAAAGCGCATACAATAGCGTTTTTTAGGTATTAGGATTACGATGAGATTTAATTTTGAAGAGTCGACCTTGATAATTAAAAAAACTTGAGGGGCCAGGGTCACAACAGCCCTCCTCATGACCTACAATATATCTGAAAGTGTAGTTACGCATACAGAGTTCGATATAGTCATGCTAGTTTGGAATAGAATAGGATGAGGGTACCATTGCCGCTTCGGTCTTTGCTGCAGTGAGCTGCCAACGCCCACATACTGCGCACGCGCCGTATGTTGTGTTGATTCACTACGCGGCCACCGGCGCTTATAGCGGCGCTTACAGTGGCGGCTTTCATGCACACACCGAGCGGATGTCAGGCAATTAGCTCGCGTGACACAGGAAACTCCTTTTTTGGTGGTTTCACGCCTCTGACACCAATCAGGCAAATTAGGCACTTAGTCAATAATAATACGAGCGGAACACTCGTCACGCTCTTATATCAGTCAGGCAAGTCAGGCATTGCTTTTACTATTGTGTGATCGGGACACCGGATCGACACTAATTGGTCTCAATCACTGGACTAATAAACACTTGAGAGGGGGCGCGCCTACTATAAATAGCACAGTCCCACCGCCCTTCATTACCAGCGAGGAGGTGAGGTACACGGACATAGGCACAAAGGCGGGAGATGTCCCTCTAAACAGTAAGGGTATGAATGGTTTGGAGTGCATGTCTGTTTTACAGGTTTTTTGTAACTAATTACAATTCACTCCTTACAGTTTAAAGCTCCTAACTTTACTCCTGGACCAATTGCGGCATCCTTTTTTCATTTGAAATGTATTTCTCTTCTCTCTCATTTTTTCTCCTCACTTACAGCGCTCGACCAAAGGGGTCTCTCTTCCTCACCCTCTTATGGGTCAAGTAGGTCCCATCTGTTAGGGTAAGCATGGTGGATTTTATTCCCCACTAAGTTCTAAATGCACGGATGAGTGACACAGTCCGCTGCACTTTTAGCCACTCACTATGATCGGCATGGTTCTGTGGCTGATTGTATGACCTGTAAGAATGCTGCCATATATCTTTTTCATTCTGCTTCTTCTCATACAGGCTTGAACCTTCAGAGCCATTTCCCGGTGGAGTGTGACACTGGTCACCCCACTCAGTGGAACCCTGCCAACACAGCACGGTAAGGGTGGAGCCCAACTTATTAACATAGGTCCTGATGAATGCCGCGGACCCCTCGGGGCCAATAGGCAGAAACATGTTGACCACATATAGTACGGTGGGGGGACAATAGAATCCCCAAGACACCGACCACTCATTTTAATACCATACAGATGCCAGTCATATTAATACAATTTTGACATCTGTAATGGCTTTTTAAACCTCACTTTGTAAAGGGCCCCCACTTAGTTTTAGAAGTGCATCCCTGTCGTCAGGTGTTTGCCCACCCTCCATCAAACCGAGTTTTTAGAGGGCGAGGACTGGTCAATGATGAAGCATGACACCAGGTGGTGTGTGAGACCAGTCTTTCACTTTTTGTGAGATGCCTTTACTCACAGAATTATACTGTAGCACCGAGGTCATCTTACTGGGAGCGGCTCTTGTTGTGTTAAACTTAATAAAATCACTGCCTAGAACTCATGATAGCAGATTCATTTCCTTACACCATCCTCGCGCAGCAAGCATGTAGGAACATACCTTTCAATAATATGTACACAGCACATTTTGTGTTAGGTGCACGAATAAAAAAAAACGACTATGCAATACATTCGTAAAAAATATTGGTGTTGAAGCGTTCAAGTTGCGTGACCAAAACAAACAAAAAAAAGATGACATTGTCCCGGAAAACTTGGGGGAAACGAGTATGTGAAGCTACACAAAACAAGCATTTTCAATGCAATAGGTCTTGCATTTGCGAGAGTTTAAGCTATTGGCATTGTAAATGACAATGCCTTTTATTTATGTGTTAAAACCAACACACATATAAAAGGCATTTTTATTTATAATGCCAATAGCTCAAACTCTCACAAATGCGAGACCACTTTAATGGTGGTCGCGCCCCTTTCTTTAGACGCTGCTCGCCGTATTCAGGTTACAGTGAGCAGCGCCTAAAGAAAGGGGCGCGGCCAACATTAAAATGAAAGCGTGGTATGGGGCGCTTTCACCTAAAAATTTAAAACAAAGGTTCTGCAGCGCGGCCGCCAAAGTTAAAGCGGACCGCACTGGAAAATTAAATAAATAAAAAAGTGCATCCGCTATACTTAAAGCGGACGGCGCTGCAAATTAAAAAAATAAATAAGCGCAGCCCCTATAGTTAAAGCAGACTCGATAAAGCAGACCGTGTAACAACACAAGTAAAAATTCCAATCCTTATGGGAGGTTACAAATGCAGACAAGTCGGTACCAAGGACGGACTACTAAGCCTATTTATCAATCAATAGCAACACTTTTGAAAGGACAGTAACAGGAGCCCATTGAAAAGATGGGCGGGAAATGGGCGGAGCTTCTATTCCACACCTCAATACAGCATGCCTCGAAGAGCAGCGCATGCACTGCCCAGGCTCAACCTAAAAAGAGACAGCATAATTCAGTTTGTATTAACTGCAGTATACTCGGGTGACTAACATATACGAAGAACCTTCCCGAAAGCCACAATATCTTAATGTGACCTTGGAAAACCCATCATTCGGGAAAATTAAGACAGGCAGACTTTTCATTCCGCCACCTACACTTCAGAGAAACCGCTGAGCCCTCGTTCTGGAAAGCCATCTTCTACTTCCAAAACACCAGTTATGTGTACAGTTAGTCTACAAAAACCTCTGCTACGCTCACCAAGAGGCTCAGCTGAATTTCTAAATGGGCTTCGCAGCAGACAATTATTCCAAAAATAAAACCCTCATGTGCTGCTGAAGGGCACAGGTGCTGCAATTTCTCCAGCGTCAACTTGGGTAGCAGGAAATTTCCAGCCTCAAGTGTTTTTCAGTCCTTAGCACAGCTCATCATCGTTATGAGGTTTTAATGCAGCTGAGGCAAAAATGTTCTTGGCGATGAAATGGCAATACAGCAACATGAGCTCTAAAGGCCACTTGAAGTAGATTTCAACAGACTGTAGGATTGGCTACGCAGCAGGAGCGCCTCAGTTTTTGTGTTATACGGGAGCTTTGCACACTGGGAAGCGGAAAGTTGCAGTGGTCGACAGAAAAGTCCACACTGGGAAAGGGAAGGCACCAAAAAAGAAAATCCAGAAATACATGCTTCTTTGTAAATTTAAAACACTTAGAATTTGGTTATTTGTTTTACCCCTGAAACAAGTATTTTATTTTATTCATTTCTCTTACTAGTCAAGTTCCATTTCCATAGATCATATCACTAAAATGTTGGAGAAACTTGATTCTATCTCAGTTACTGAACCCCGGGCCCTACAGACACAATGTGGCCCTGTTTTATTGATTTCAGTTCTTTGGGCAGGCAGACTCCAAACTGATTCACTTCCAGAACACACGATCAGTCATGATGTCTAGTAGTCGAAATAGGAAAAGTAAGAGGAAAGGATAAAAATACAGCAATACAGAACCTACCACAAGAACCTCCTGGAACCATGACACAGGCACCACTAGGAGAGAAGGACAGCTCAAAAAAATCCAGTGTCAAGAAAACATACTTTTGTATTTCTCGGTTAAAATTCTGAAAAATGTAGGAGTTGTTTTATTTCAAATAAATAATGTTATCTTGGCACTTCTTTCTATTATTGTTTTTTTTTTTTTTTTTTAATGTTTTTACTCTGAATGTTACGTTTTTTGTTGCTTCACATATCAACTGACAAACATGTACACCCAACAATGAGGATGAGAGCATGCCCATGTAACCAGAGTATTCGGATATCTTTCAGCAGAGTATTCGGATATCATTTGCACACAAGATGACACTGGATAACTAACCTCAAAGATGGTACATGGGTTTCAAGTCATCTAGGTTTGTACAGAACGCCAATGAGACCTGGGCACGCTGTTACTTCTGTGCCTCCACAATTTGTGAAAATCTTCAATTTTTTTAAATTAGCGGCCAGGTTTATGAAACCTTTTTGCAGCAGGCAACCACAAAAAAATAAAATTTTGCCAACGTACCAAACCCACTTTAGGACCTAAAACTGGTCTGGAACTGGATATCTAATTGCAGTTTGGAAGGGAGAGTTGCTGGGGGTATCCCTTCCAAATTGTAATTCGGGAACAGATATAATTCCGTTGCAAACCACTGAAATGTTATTGAAAAAAAAGACAATAAGACCTGTTACCTTTAATGAAATCCGACTGCTTTTAAAATAATCTTTATTTAAAAGCAATTGCAGGCATGGTGATCTGCTGACACTTGCATGCCACTATCCATGTAATTGCGAGCAATCACAGTAAATACCTAATTAATATTATTTATATCAAAGTTGACAAAAGTTTTAAGGAGAGAATAGTTCCATAGTTTTGCCATTCTATAGTAAGATACATAAATAGTATTAATAATGGTCAAGTCACATGACTTAGCTGACAGAGAATACCACCATAATAAACTATGCATCTTAGAGATCACCATCTTCTTGGTACTAGTTATCAGAGGAATTGCAAGCATTTAATTTTCCTGGGACTACTGGACATAAAAAAGTGATGTACAGCGCAAAAAACTGTAAACCATTGAGATGTTTTCAGATTCCTGAAATGTTACAGCAAATTACCATGCACGTGAGGGGCTGATTAAACATAGGCAAACCTGGTAAACGAGAAACAAAGAAATCCTAAGGTGGTGAGAAACGTGTCTTGGTACTGAAAACTTCAAACTCCACCAGGGCCTTGTCCGGACCATAACACTCCTGTTTTCAAACAGAACTTTAAAGCTGCACTAAAGCCACATAGAAAGTAAACAGAATGTTGGAGTCAAGTGGGGCACATTCTCTCACTACCATAACATCTACTTTGGCATTATTGGTGTTCATACCTCATAAATTCTTGCTAATTAACTGGCTTGAGTACAACCAAGTGTTGATTTTAGGACTCGTGGGTCATACAATAAAACTCTCATTCTATCACAGAGAGGAAAAATAAATTAGCGGGCAGATGATGAAATAAACTGACACATAATTGTGAAGTGTAAGAAAGTGAATTATTAAGTGGCGTGATGACAGTTCACCATAACTAATCAAATTATTAACCCGTTACGTTCAGACAAATGTTTCAATAATTTAAACCTGAGCTCAACACCTGGTAGCTATAGCACAGAGCAGACAGGCTTAACTTAGAGAAGATGTGTAAAGCATTTCGATGTACCAAAACAGTTATAAATGTCAAAACCAACACAATAAAGATTTTACTCCAATTAATAAAAAAAATGGAGAAAAATGTAATAAGTAAACAATACACCAAAACGCCTAAAATCCAATAAGGGGAAACGGAGATATGAATAAAAAAAATGTAAGAGAAAAAGTGGCAATAAAAAGTAAAGCGCCACTAGTAAATACCGTTAGCGTGTGGCCAGCACCTGGCGCAATTTCTGACAAACTTAAAGGGAGCACGGGTCGCATACACCAAGCAGGTTCGTCCTAGTCGAAGATTTTACCTTCTGACTTAGTCCCTGCCCTGTCCCTTCCAGAGGGACAGGGCAGCAGGCTGTATCCAGCAAAGTCCATTCAAAGTAAGACAGGCATTGCGCAAGGTCCCTCTGAAGCCACTGGTTTTGGTGGGAAAAGCTCATATCAGAAGAAATCAAATTTCGTGCCCAGGAAAGTCCTTTTATCAACCAGACACTTTTGGCGCCTGCACTCGGTCAAATTTTCTACTTTTGGACTTGGTCTCCGTTTGTTGGAGCTAGGATCACTCAAGCTAGGCAAGGCAGCAGGGTGTACATAGGGAGGTTGCACAGTAGTCAGATAGATCTCCTGTGATGGTCCGCTGAACTGGACCTTCAGAAGGCAAAAAACTCCAAGCAGAACCAACCTGATTTTCTTGCCTAACAAGGTTGTGTTCTGCGGCTACTGACTTGAGTGGTTTGCCTGGATCCTCGGAGGTGTGAAAGCCTCAAATTTTTCTAAGTCCAAATTTTTCAGAGAATTTAGAATAATTCCTTCTGGACAACACTAAGGCTGCAAGGACCCCAGGGACAGCACTCAGGGTTCCGGACTCAATCCAGCAACGCCACCAACAAGGTCAAGTCTTCTTCTAGTTGCAAATGGTCCCTGGCCACCTCAGGAAAAGAGCCTCTTGCAGCTTTTGTTGTACTTGTAGTCACACAGTAGGTCTGTCAACTGACCTTTGGAGTCGACTTCTCTGTTCTGCCATTCAGGTCTCCTCACAGGTTTCTTCAGCAGGTTCAGAAAGTCTTCTGAGGAGCTGGTGGCAAGATCCATTTCGGTACAGTTCAGTAGCAGGTGGGTGGTTTTGAATCCTGGACACTCCCTAACCAATAGGGAAAAAGTTGTCAGGAGCAACCCTACCCACGTTTATAGCACATCCTGTTTGCGTTACTGCAAAATATATAAGAGTGCACCTTTCTAAGGGAAATAAAAGATGGACAGGCCTTCTGTCCTTGGAGTGAGCTTGTGTGCAAGACAGGTGTGTGTGTTTAGGGAAACGAGCAGTGCCCTCCTTCCAAGCTACATCAAAATGGCTCAGGACCAATTCACCCTCCCTCTGGGACAAACCCAGGCTGACTACCATCAAGGAGTTTTCCCTCCTAGGTCTCTCTTTATACTAAACTATAAATGGGCTTGTCCCCTTTCAAGCTAACAATGTGATGCTCCTGGAACCTCCCCAGCTGCCCTTCCTAAGGAGATAGGAATCACCCGGCCCACACCCAGACAATCTTGTCACCAGCCTTAAACCATTGACCTGCTCTGGCGTGCACAACTCTTTGTAAGCACACGTCTGCCCAAACTAGCACACTTATCAAAAGTAGTTTGAGTAGGCCATTACTGTATCTTTCCGGGCACAGATAATTACTCTATGAGATTTGGAGAGGTAAGTGAATTAGCTGATACAGGACAGGCAGCCCAAACTAGCCTGGGTGAGGCAATCAAACTGGTATACACTAACCTTATTGGTAGCGGGAATAAGTATACAATTATTAAAACAAACTTTATCCTGGTCACAGATGATCATGTTCTTTTATTGGCACGAGCTACCTAGTTGCCTTTTCTAAGTTATTTTTTTACCACGAGGATTACATAAAGACTCATGTGCCAACTGTTCAAATGAAAGCAGATTTTCAAAGCAGATGCTCTGTTTTAGTTTTCCCGACTCTTCCAGGAGGGTGTATATGGATGCACTTAACATAGATTCAGTTAGATTCATTTCATCATTGTCCCCCGTGAAAGAACCATGGCCAGTTCAAGGGAGTTTTGTGGGAGAGATGTCCCATTCTGTAATAAATTAAATGCAGAGTTTCCTTTACACACAGACCAAAACATGGCCTTTTCATTTCATAATCAAGATTACTTTCCTTCCAACGAAGGGAATCCAATTAAAAAGTCACAGTTTTCCAGGCTCAATTCCCCAGTTTGAAGCTGGTCTTTATCAAATGCCAGCAGTGTGTACGTAGTAGGGCAATTCACGAGTGGCGACAATTGTTGGAGGTTAGTTATACCAGTCGGTTTAGCACCTAGAGGGTACAAGTTTCTGCAGAAAGAGGGATCCTGGCCATAGAACTGTTACCGATTTGCATCCATCTCCCTGTTTGTCCTACCAGCACTCTCAAATATACGGACGTAGTTTGCCTGTCTCCTCTCAACCTCAGGTAAGGCTTGAAGTGATTAGGGGCCTGCACAGGTAGTAACCTTCAGGTGGTTTGAACTACTCTGATTGGCTGTAGAAGAAAGCTGCTTCGCCTCCATTAAATTGAAGCTCCTATCTTCTTCCCCTGTACTCAGATATGGTGTCATTGCCCTGTTCCACGTTCTGCCCAACATCTTGCCTCTTCAAAATGATTTCTTGGACTAGAGTACCATCTGGGGCAAATCTTTTCAAAGACTCCAGCACAGGAATTACCATTATGCAGATGTTCTCGTGGATCCACAGCAGCCAGGATATGTAGTCGTTAAGGTGTTTGCATCTTCTTCCTAAGCATAAAAGACTCCTTGTGTATGTTAATGATTCTTTACAGGAATCTATTTGTTTGTTGCCCATTTTATATCTGTTCCTATCCTGCTTCTTGTCACTATTGATGACTCAGTCAAACCTGCATAACATCGCAAGTCAGTGTAGAGCTAATTAGTCAAGCTGTGGAGGCTGAAGACAGGCCTCAAACTTAGTTGTACATTGGCACTTGTGCCTTGGATTTGTATTCTCCAAAGACAGGAGGTCTGGTCCAGTTGTGCAGGAGTACCTGCTGCACAGTATTTGGAGTACATTTCAAAGGGGCCAAAGGAATAAATGTAGGTAGTACACTGATTATTTGCTGGATATGATTGTATAGGTTTTATTTTTATTTATGCACCTCCTCTAATTCTTTCAATGCACTTAAATAAACTGTGTTCCTGGAATCTGTCAAAGAGGACTTGTTCGCACAAAGCATAAAATACACAGAGGATGCACACATTATATTAGAGCTGATCTTCACATCATGTGCATTACATGGTTCTTCACTTTCCTACACAAGATAAAAAAAAAAAAGGAAAATACGCCTTGGCCAACTTTCTCTCCTTCACGTCACCAAATGATTGGTTCAGTAGTCATGAAATATGATACATTTATGTCTTCACTGTTAACTGTCGTGTAGAAGATAATCTTGTCATCTCAGTGGAACTTCATAGGATATTCAAGCAGCGCCCGTCTGCCACCAGATGGGCTCAATGTTGCTAATGTATCACATCGCAGTTAATGCTGAACTTTTTGGCAGTTATGTAGATAGATCTTCTGGTGAATTCAAGAGAAGAGAGTGACACTTTCTTGCAGGAGTAAAGAGTTCGGTTTTAAGTTGCTCTCATTGAGTCCTATTTAGACAGTTATCTTCTGTCCACTCCTATAGTTATTGATAAACTCTAAGATAGATGAGCATTTGTCTTGTTCCTTTCCACAGCCGTCAGATTGCGCTCGCTGGGTCCACAGCCCACACAGAGGATGCCACCGTGACAAAACTGAGCGTAACATCAATACTGTGAACAGCCTAAAGTATACAGAAAGTGATCGATGAAATGCTTAAATTAGTCTCAGCCACTGGGAATTAATTACTCGGTCCACATCCCAGTCCATCGTTATTTTGCAGAACATGCCACCTCAGTTTGATGTAGTTACACAGAGTCGAGTAGAGGTTTATAGAGTAGAGTAGAGTTTAAAGGAGTAGAGCGTCACATAGTGTAGTGTCGTAGAGTGGCCTAGTGTGAAGTGGCGTAGAGTGGTGATGAATAGACTTCAGTGGCATAGAGTTCAATGGAGTAGATTACAGCGCAGTGGTGTAGAGTGCAGTGGCGTAGAGTAGATTATTTCAGAGTGGAGTGAAATGGAGTGGTGCAGGGCAGAGTGGAATGGTTAAGGGTATGGTGTAGAGTAGCATAGAGTGCAGTGGCATAGAGTGCAGTAGTGGTGTGCAGTGCAGTGGTGCAGAGTAGAGTGGTGTTGAATTTAGTGGTGCAGAGTAGAGTGGCGCAGAGCAGCTGGACTAGAGTAGAGTGGCGCAGAGCAGCTGGACTAGAGTGCAGTGGTGCAGTGCAGCTGGACTAGAGTGCAGTGGCGCAGAGCAGCTGGACTAGAGTGCAGTGGCGCAGAGCAGCTGGACTAGAGTGCAGTGGCGCAGAGCAGCTGGACTAGAGTGCAGTTGCGCAGAGCAGCTGGACTAGAGTGCAGTGGCGCAGAGCAGCTGGACTAGACTGCAGTGGCGCAGAGCAGCTGGACTAGAGGGCAGTGGCGCAGAGCAGCTGGACTAGAGGGCAGTGGCGCAGAGCAGCTGGACTAGAGGGCAGTGGCGCAGAGCAGCTGGACTAGAGGGCAGTGGCGCAGAGCAGCTGGACTAGAGGGCAGTGGCGCAGAGCAGCTGGACTAGAGGGCAGTGGCGCAGAGCAGCTGGACTAGAGGGCAGTGGCGCAGAGCAGCTGGACTAGAGTGCAGTGGCGCAGAGCAGCTGGACTAGAGTGCAGTGGCGCAGAGCAGCTGGACTAAAGTGCAGTGGCGCAGAGCAGCTGGACTAAAGTGCAGTGGCGCAGAGCAGCTGGACTAAAGTGCAGTGGCGCAGAGCAGCTGGACTAGAGTGCAGTGGCGCAGAGCAGCTGGACTAGAGTGCAGTGGCGCAGAGCAGCTGGACTAGAGTGCAGTGGCATAGAGCAGCTGGACTAGAGTGCAGTGGCGCAGAGCAGCTGGACTAGAGTGCAGTGGGGCAGAGTAGTTGATGTACAGTGCAGTGATATAGAGTGCATTAATTTTTAGTAAAGTAGTGGAGTGCATTGGCATAGAGCGCAGTAGAGTAGAGTGCTGCAGAGTAGAGTGATGGAGATTGGAGCATCGCAGATTGCAGTGGCAAAGAGTATATTGTTTTGGCATAGAGTAAAGTGGCATGGAGTGGTGCAGGGTAGAGTGTAGTGGCATACAGTAGTGGCATAGAGTGCAGTGTTGCAGAGTGACGTAGAGTGCAGTGGCATAGAGTGCAGTCATGCAGAGTAGAGTGAAGTGGCACAGAGTGGAGCCATGCAGAGTGGAGTGGAGTGGCCTAGACTGGAGTAGTGTAGAGTGCAGTGGCGAAGAGCGCAGTGATGCATAGTACAGTGGGGTAGAGAACACTGGCATAGAGTATAGTGGCTCACAGAGTAGAGAGGCATAGAGTGCAGTGTCAGAATGCAGTAGTGTAGATGTAGAGTAGATTACAGTGGCATAGAGTATAGTGGTGTAGAGTGCAGTGGCAGAGTAGAGTGGCGCAGAGTGCACTAGTGTAGACTGGCACAGAGTGCATTGGCATAGAGTGAAGTTGCATAGAGTGTTGTAGTATACAGTGGCATACAGTGTAGTGGCATAGAGAAGATTGGCGTTGAAAGCAGTTGCGTAGAGTGCATTGGTTTTGAGCAAAGTGGTGAAGAGTGCATTGGCGTAGAAAGCATTGGAGTACAGTGCAGTGGCATAGAACAGAATGGAGTGGAGTGGCACAGAGTAGAGTGGAATGGCACTCAGTGGAACAGAGTGTCGTACAGTGCAGTGGAATAGAGTAGAGTGTTGCAGAGTGCAGTGGTGTAGATTAGAGTAGCTTAGAGTGGGCTGGCGTAGAGTGCAGTGGCGGGGAGTAGAGCAATATAGAATGTAAGTTTGTACAGTGCATTGGTGTAGAGTGCAAGAGTGGCAGAGTACAGCGATGCAGAATACAGTGCAGTGGCATTGAGTGCAGTTGTGCAGAGTAGAGTGGCATAGAGTGATGTGGTGGAGAGTGGAATGGTGCAGAGTACGGTGGAGTGGAGTGATGTAGGGTGAAGTGATGCAGAGTAGAGTGGCGTAGTGTAGTGGCATAGAGTGTACTGGCGTAGAATAGGGCAGAATAGAATGCAGGGGCAGAGTAGAGTGCAGTGGCAGAGTTTAGTGTTGCAGAGTTGACTGTAGTAGAGTGTAGTGGTGTATACTAGAGTGGCGTAGAGTGCACTGGAGTGAAGTGGCGTAGAGTGGCAGAGTGCAGTGGCATAGTGCAGGGGCATAGAGTGTGGCAGGGGCATAGAGTGTGGCAGGGGCATAGAGTGTGGCAGGGGCATAGAGTTTACTGGCATAGACTAGAGTGGTGCAGAGTAGAGTGCTGTGGTGCAGAGTGCTGTTGCAACGAGTGTAGTGGCAGAGTAGATTGCTTCAGAGTAGAGTGGAGCAGTGCACAGTAGAGTACAGTGGCACAGAGTAGCGTGGAGTGCAGTGGTGCAGAATAGATTAGAGTGGCATAGAGTGGACTGCCATTGACTGTACTGTTGTAGAATGGAGTGGTAAAGAGTAGAGTTCATTGGCATAGAGTGCATTGGCATAGAGTGCATTGGCATAGAGTGCATTGGCATAGAGTGCAGTGTTATAGAGTGCAGTGGTATAGAGTGCAGCGGCATAGAGTGCAGCGGCATAGAGTGCAGCGGCATAGAGTGCAGCGGCATAGAGTGCAGCGGCATAGAGTGCAGCGGCATAGAGTGGAGAGGGGCAGAGTAGTATGGGATAGAGTGCATTGGCATAGAGTAGGGTGGTGTAGAGTACAGAGGCTTAGAGTGGTGCAGTATGGAGTAGTGCAGAGTACAGTGCAGTGGCATGGAGCGGAGAGAGTAAAGTGGAGTGGTGCAGTGTGGAGTGGCGCAGAATAGAGTGGGGTAAAGTGGAGAATGCATGGTGTGGTAGGGTACTGCCATTATAGATAGCACATCTTCAATCAGACCCCCCAGGATATTGCGGCATGAATTGGCAAATTTAGCGGCACAAATATGGAAATTTAGCGGCACAAATATGGAAATTTAGCGGCATTTTTGCGGCACTTTATTTTACTCAATCATTCATTTTCAGCCTGAAATCAATGGAAACTGTTTTAGCAGAGTATTCCACTTTGCAATAGGCATGTTTAAAGTGTCTGCAGATCTACGGAAGCACAGCTCCAGTCCTAACCTCATGGGAGTGAGCTGTATTTCTCCCTGGGATGTTCTAGTGCCCATGTATGCACCCCTTCCGGGGCACCGCTGCCTCCCGGATCTGTGAGGCAGGACACCTCTTCCTCAGGCACCCTAGGGCGCAGGATCGTAGTGGCTGATCCAAATAAGTGAGACAGACTGCATAGGGAGGTCACCTCCTGCTTACCTGGTCCAGTCCTCATAGGTCGACTTGAGCATACACCAATACTGGCAGAGAATTAACAAATGGTCAGCTCCTCCACAATGCCCAGCCTAACTAAAACACCAAGGAACGACCCTCAGCATAGACAAATTAACTATTCCGTCTGTATATCTCTCCTCAGCAACAAAGTAGATGGGAGTAGGGGGTTGTATGACATTTGAACTCCACTGTTGGTCGCCCCCAGTCCATGTTGTGTCTACAGTTCCGATTTGTGTCACTGTTGAACTGCTAGCCCTATAGATTGTCTGTTTCAAGGCAATCCCCTCTCTGGAATCCAGAGCTTCAATCATCATCTACTTTGAGATGAATTCATCTGTTGCACCCACTGTAAATGTAGGAAGGTCTTTCTTACCTACGAACAAGCTGCCCTTTTCTGAGCCAGAGTCTGTAGAATTTGTTTCTGAATACCTGTTCCTCTGGAGAAAATTTCTGATGAGTTGCTCTACAGAGGATACCACTGTACCCTTCCTCTCTTTTTTTCCTGTGTTGGGGTTGGTCATCCAGTTTGAGCAGTGTGTGGTTTCCTCAGTCCATGCCTCCTCTAAGGACACTGTCTCCACACTTAAAGTAGTCCAGCACACTACTTGCCTGTGACTCGGAGCAGACACATTTCTCCTTTGGGACTTCAAAGGAGACCTACTGGTCAAGGAAAATGAACTGAAGCTTGCTGGTAATAGCAGCAGGTATTTAATTCACAAATGTTAGAGTTTCTGCTTTACTTCAAGGAATATAGTTCATCTGTGTTGAGCTGCTGCTGTGTAGTCAGGGGATATCCTGACCATCATGTTTTCCAACAGGTAATGCCCAACCCTTCTCACTCTTTACAAAATCACATCTCTGTCCCTGTAATTTATGAGTCAAGCCACCACCAGTCCCAGTGGTGCTAAGCAGGAGGTCTTGCGGGCACTCTATGTGCTCTCTCAACAGTATAGAAGAACAGGCCTTACAACCCAACTGGCTGCCTCAGTGATGCTTCTAAGTAAGCTGTCATATCATTCCTCTCCATTTTCTTTGGCAGCCCCACCACATGCTCATGATTGTGCCAAGATCTTCACTCCAAGTCCTCAGCCATGTACTTTGAAAAACGGACTTGCTGAGGGAGGTCTTTCATTTTCTTTCTGAGTTTAGGCTGCAGTCAGTTTGATATGACTCAGCTCAGTTTCTGTTTATTTCTCTCTGTACACGAGTTTCCTTTAGCCATCCAACAACAAACGTACATCCACTGCAACTGAGTCCATCAAGGAAAGGATGGCCTCCCTTGTGTAGTGATGGCCACAAGTATTGTCTCAAGGGTATTATTGGCCATGCTTTGTTTTCTCAGAGCTAATTTCAATCTTCATGTCAGCTGGGCCCACATTTGACTGGGGGAAGTGAACAGGTTTCTTTGGACAGCCCCTGTGGTTTAATCGGGTTCGGTTTACCCATGTTGTGGAGCTGTGCACTACATTCTCCATGGCCTCTGGTATTGTACTGAGGTGCTCTGCACATCTCTTAGCAGTCTCTTCATTGATAAGGATCTGTCTCACGTGGTTTGTTGGGCCTGCTCATGTGGCACCTCCATCTTGCCATCAACTACACTTTTCACAAGAGGTCTATCCTTACTCCAACTATGATGTGTCCTTGCTCCAAAATAGCGAATGGATCGCCCCACCAACTACGGGGTTCTCTATGCCAGGGAAAATTGTCCCAGAGGCACACTCTGGATGTTCTTGAAATCAAGATAGCCCCAGCGGCTCTGGCAATACACCAACTCTTCCATTGACTGCTCCAGAACACCAATAAACTTATGTGGCTCTGTGCATTTGTTTCAAAATAAATACTTTTCAAAGACATACTGCATTTGCCTATTAGAGAACTCTAACTGACAAGGGTGACTACATACACCATGGATAAGCAGTCTAGTTCAGTTCAGTTCAATAATCTATATTCGATCTTAAAAAGATCATAAAAGTGCAAGATAAAAACAGTATAATAAAGCATATGAATAAAAACCAACTATCATAAATAAAGACCCTTAATAACATTCTCAGTTCATTCATGTTAGAAAAAAACATTAAAAGCAAATCAATCCAACACATGAAACTGAATAAGCAGTCAGTTTCAGTGAACCTCTGGTTCCAACTCCCTATAAATCTTTTGGATAAATCGTATTTACTATCACCTTAAAAGGAAGGAAAAGTTAATATTTAATTTCTCCAAAGGCTCTAAATCGGGAGGATATAGCAAAGTGTGGGGGTTAAAGGTCGTGAAAATGAAACCTTCCTCGAGGCAACAGAGTACGTGTGGGCATGAAATTAAAATGTCAGTCTACGAGGATGGTGCATCATGAGAACGGCTGCAACTTCTTGACGTAACACCTCTGAGCAATGAAGCGAAGACGAGGTTGCTAAGCAACATAGGGCACCATGCTGCATCTCCAGAAATGCCACAGTGCGCCATGCAACGGAAGTAAAAGATGAACCCTATTAGCCGTTTCAGAGTTTTTCTGTACCTAGCGGAATCCGTCTTCTATATGCATAATTTACATTTATGCGAAGCACAGTGATGTAACCCCATGCACAAACAATCACACAAGTTATTGGAAGAGACCTTTTCCCAAGTCATTAGTGACATCAGACAGTTGCTGCGTGCATTGTTTGGTGACTCTTGCGGCAAGTTACCCGCCGGTAGACACTTTTTTTGTAAATATCGCGGCCAAAATTGTTAATATCGCGGCCATCGCGCTAGTCCGCCGATTTCGCGATTTTTTCGTGAATCGCGAAATGCTAGAGGGTCTGTTCAATTGAAATGACCATTATATTTCCACAGACATACAGTTTTACTGATGAAAGTATACAACACTTAAACGACAATATGTGGAAATGTTATCACCCTAGTGTATTGATTTGTTTTGATTGTATTAAAATATTTGTTTCCACCACATTTCAGAAGTACCAAAAAATGTGCTTCATTTGTGCAGTCCTAATTCTGATATATTCTGAAATCCCTACACAGTTCGGTTGTACGACGGAACAACGAAAGCCTTTATAACGAAGGCTTTTACAACGACACGGGGATGACGACAATGCATTAATATCAGGTTTTAGAACGAACTCCATTATCACGCCACCACATAGGTAATCATTCAAATCACTGTACAACAAACGTCATTAAAACGCACACATTAACGATTACAGTTACGTTGTCCGCCATCTTGTTGGTGATGTTTTTTGCCTGGATTGAGCTGTGAGTCCATATGAATGAGGTTGAGTGGATTGAGGGTTTCGAGGTAGCTGACTGGCCGTGAGTGGAAATCAATGAGGAGATTTTGAAGTTATTTCCATGTTTGATGCTCCAGATTTCCTCCCACTTCTTGTATATTTAGCCTGAATTGAACTGTGAGTCTGTATGAGTGGGGTTGAGTGGATTAAGGTATTCGAAGTAGCTGATTAGCCGGGAGTGGGAACCAATGAGGAGATTTTGAAGGTATTTCCCCGTTCGCTGCTTCACATTTCCTCCCACTTCCTGTATATGCAGTGGGGACGTGGGCGGGTACAGTTTATGACAGCACTTGGTTTTTAATTTAGTCAGGCAGTGTTCCGTGGGGCTAACTGGCCAATGCTTCTTGCGTCATGAGAGGCCAAAACAAAATAAACTCAAGAGCACCAAATGCAAAGCACCTTGTCCCATTAGGAAATGCTTGAGTGGCACCTTGGCTGCCTCCACCGTGCCTTTCTAAAACTGCCCCTTTCTTAACCCTGAGCCCTAAATTCGACAACCGGGTGCAAACCCCCACACCCTTAGCCGGAAAAACCGCCCTTAAGCTCTGAGCCCTAAGACCCACACCAGGCGCACCCTCCCCCCCCCACGCCCTCGAGCAGCGTTTTCTTAAGTGTGCTCTCTGCACCGCTGCCTTTCGCATGAGTATTTGCTATTGTACTTTTTTTTTTCGTTGTAAAGACTATCGTTGTAATGCCATTAGTGGTAAAAACCGGAGTTGTAAAGATTTACTCATGGTTTAGGCTTCGTTGTAAAGGCTTCTCGTTGTTTAGCCTTCGTGATAAAGAAGGTTTCCCGCACAGATAATTTACAGACATTTAAAGTTGTTGTGTGATAGAAAAAAAATAACATTGTACAGCCTTCTGTCTGGCATAACCTCAGTAATCAGCATGATTGTCACATAAATCCTCTCACTTTGAAGTCAGAGAAAGAAAAGTAAATACCAAGCACCCTGGAAGACGTCCGTTTTTGACTACACAGCAAATATGACAAATTAAGAACAAATTTAAAGGCCTGCTTACAGAAATCCAGTACTGGTGGAAGAAAATGAAATGAGGTTTGAGCAAGAGAAGGGACGAACTCAAGCTGGACAGCCTAAAACAAATAAAACCAGCAACTAGAAAGTAAGCAAATGTGAGTTACAAACCACAAGGCTAATGGTAAGTAATGGGCAGAATGCATTCCCAGGGAAGCTTTCAGAGTGTCCCTAAGATGCTGTTAGCAAATCAGACAGCTGTGCTGTCTGTTAGGCTTCTACCTAAAAATCCTCACAGCCTTGATTACATGAAAGCAGGTGATGCACACAACACAAGCAGGACCAACCACAAAAGATTAATAATGGTTCGTAGGGACTGCACTGGGGAGTTATGATAATGTTGTGCAGGTGTTAACTGCTAAGGATAGAAACAATACAATTAATTACCTTCTGAATATCTAACACTCAATGCATGTACTATGTCCTGCAGAGGAATTTATGTGAATATGATTGAGCTTTAAATGCTTCGATTTCAAAAATGTACCTTGAGCAATACTTTGTAGAGTCTAACAAGCTTGGCAAAGAAAGCAAGTTCCAACAAGGCCAGCAGAACTCCATCAACGACCATTATAAGCAAAGCTGAAGAGTGATTCCACCTTACAATTGCAATTAAGCTTTAACGGCTGTTCCCTAAAAGAGAAAAGTAAGCCACTGAAGTGGTGCCGTACCAGGGCACATATAACTGGAGGTCTCCACGGTTCAGCAATGCATTATCTCATAACTACCTTCCTTTGTATAACCTCAGATGGAAGGTAAACAATGGCTAAACTTTATAGGCCCTGAACCTTAACACCACAATCCATACCCATCACACCCATACATGTCTAACTGCACGCGATCACAATTGCAATTCTATAATCATAGAAAACCACATTCAATATCCCTGGTGCGCACCATTGTGTCCTCTCAGCCTTTCCATCCATGCTCACACTCAGCATACCCACCAGACCAAATACATTCTCACATATACAGGCATCCAAGAGAACAAGACCACATATTTAGACCTCTATTATCCTGTATCCGAAAATGTCTTAGTTTGCAAGCTTATCTGTGAACATTGTCTCAAACAGATGTAATGAAAGGTTCCATCAATACAATACCTCGTCCCCCAAACCTTGCCTTTAGGGGTGGGAGCTGATTATTTTCCTCGAAACCAAGCCTCTAGTCAAATTGCATCTTTTTAGACCTGATCACCTTTGGCGTAATTTTCCCTAGACTTTTTGTCTTCACTACCTTATTTTTGATGAACCCATTTATGTTGGCATCTGAACCCTGTGCGCTTTACCCCTGCTAACCAGCAGTCAAGTGCTTGGGCTCCCTTTCCTTTAAACATGATGAAAATGGCATACCCAGAATTATTGCTTTTAATTTACTTATAGGTCCGTAGTATATGGTACTACATATACCCAAGAACTGCAAATTAAATGCTAACAAATGGGATGCGGCACTCATTGTGTCACTCACTAAAGTAGCACTGTAGAACATGCCTCACGCCTGCCGCTGCAGCCTTTAGTGCATTTTTAAACTATGATTTCGACGTAGCAAAATAAACCTGTTGCCAGGGCTAAAGCTACCGTTTTTAATACTTAGAAGTCACCCTTAATGGAGGCCTTAAAGGCTCATAGGGCATGGTGCATGGTATTTAAAAGTTGGACATGTGTAATTAAGTTTTGCTCAGTAGCAAGATCAACTCTGTCAAAGACTAACACTGGGTACTTTATCACATTTTTCCTTTATTACACTTAATAAGTGATGACTTCAGTTTGGGAGAAGATCGAGAAATACTTCTTCAACTCATTTGAATTTAAAATCCTCTTTTATGGTAACGTTGGATTTTAAATTACTATGCTGAAACTGCCATTGTCAGAAAGTTAGCATTTTTCTACCTAAACCACAAGAGCCTTGCTGCCAGTATCACATGACTGTTAATGGTTCTCCTGTGGTGTGATGTGTATATTCCTTACAGACAGGGGACAAAAGGGCCTTGGTTGTGGGAAAGGGTGTTCCTCTACTGAACAGGATGGCCTGAGGGGTTGTATTCTGCCCTTCCTAAGCTTTAAAGGGTAGCCTGAGGGCTGTGCCCATCCCAGCTTGACTTCTGAAGTCGCCTGTCCTGTCACTGGCAAATGCAGCTCCCACCCGAGCCTGTCTGCCCTTTGTCCCCATAAACAGATTGGAGCCAAACCCAGGGAAGAACTGACCATCACCAGTTAATGTTAGGCAAATAGAGTCAGCCCCACATAAAGGCTAGCACTGGGTATAAAAGTGGCACCTTCAGAACACAGAATCAGTTCACTCCTGGACTGGAGAATATTCAGGACTGCCCAGCTGTCTGAAGAAGGAAGACTGGACCTCCTTGCCTTAAACACAGGTCTCCAGAGGTGACACCAATGGTTAGTTGGGTCACCTCCTTTGAGCTACAGGGCCACAACAAGCTCCCAGAGGTCTTTTCCTTCCAACTACACAGCACCAACTGGACCTGCCTTGAACCTACTACTATCCCCTGCTGGAGTAAGTCCTGACCCCTAAGAGGTGCCTTACCTGGTCCTGGGCCCTTAGCCGGTATCAGTGTACTCCTCCAACCTGCATACTGAAAAAACTGCATTCAGGTGAAAATCCACAGGTAGTGGATTCTTTGCATCAACAACTACCACAAGTGTCTCTCTGCAGCGCAAAGCTCCTGCACTTCGCACCAGCAAGAACCGCCTGCATCGCCCACCAACGCAAAGCTGCAGACATTGAACTGCTCTTCGCAGCAACAATGATCTAACGGTCAATCTCCGACCAGCTCTTCGTGCTAACAATGATCGGCCTGTGGCCCCTGCCAATGCAACGCTCGGACCGAAGCTCCTCACGTGGAACTGGACTAAGTTAGAAGGTAAATTCTCCAACAGGAAGAACCTGGTCCCCCTTTCTGACCCACGAGAAGATTGCCATCGGCCTGAACTTTTTACTTTGACTGGGTCCAGCGTAGCCAGATAACCACGATTAGCATTTTGTGCTTCTTGGAGCCTTTTCTACTTAAACATTTTAATAAGTAATTACTCTGACTCTACTTAATGGATTTTCATTCTTTCAGTGTCATTTTCTTTATTAATGTTAGACCTGTCAGCCTTAGTGGGGTCTTCCCCCCAAACCTTTTAATGTCCTCCTCCATTTTTGCTGGCTTCATGTTTGCTGGCCTTAAGACTCTGCACACTTTACTACTGCTAACCACTGCCAAAGTGAATGTGATCCCTCCTTAAAACTTGGTAACATTAGCTTAATCCCAATTAGCATATTTAATGTATTTATAAGTCCCTAGTAAAGTGGTGCTACATGGGCCCAGGGCCAATAAGTTAAATGCTGCTAATGGGCCTGCAGCACGGATTGTGCCACCCAATTAAGTTTTCCTTTAAAACATGTTTCAGGCCTGCCATTGCAGCCTGTGTGTGTGGTTTTTAACTGCCATTTCGACCTGGCAAAACAAACCTTTTGCCAGGCCCAAACCTTTCTTTTAATACATCTACATCACTGCTAGGGTAGGCCCTGGACAGCCCAGAGGGCAGGGTGCAGGGTATTTAAAAAGTTGGATATGTACTTTTAAGTTTAAACATCCTGGTAGTGAAAAACTCCTAAAGTCCTTTTTAGGTCGAGCATTCGAGACCTCTTGTATATACTTTAGTATATACTTATATGTGTATGTACTTTGTGGGCTCTGGAGATCAGCCCTAGGACTTGTCTGCTTCCGCTTAGGGACTTTTTTTTCTGTTCAACTGCCTCTATTTAACTGTCTTGATAGAAAACGACCAGTAGAGGTCAGTAAAATACCAGAATTGCTTTCTGCTTGTTCAACTGCCTCTATTTAACTGTCTTGATAGAAAACGACAAGTAGAGGTCAGTAAAATACCAGAACTGCTTTCTGCTGAGGGACTTTCTTTTTTTAATTTTTCTGGCAACTGCCTCTATTTAACTTTCTTGATAGAAAACGATCAGCAGAGGTCAGTAAAATGCCAGAATCACTTTAGCATTCTCTAGATTCCAGTCCATAGAAATTGTCTTTCACAAGCACCCGTAGACAATATTTTTTTCAAATCTTGTATTTTCAGTGATATGACCACCGAAGGCCATAATTTTATTTAAAAAAACAGAGCTTTGGACTATACCATTTCCCGCTGACAGGCAATATTTCTCTCCATGTGTTCCCATACCTGGCGTGTCACGCAGTTTGGTGCTTACTTTCCCTCCATGTTAAAGAACAGTAGATTTTCAGCATCCAGGCTAATGTGCTGCATAGCTAGATACATATAAGATCCCAAAGGCAAGACCGATTGCATTGCAAATTCTTGTTGCACTATTGCAAGGCCTACTCTCTCCCATAGGATAATACTTGAGATACCTTATTACATTTATTAAGCTTTAATTTCCAAATGGAAGGAATGGAATTGGTGTCTTTGGAACTGTAATGAAAAGTCCTCACTTATGGTGAAGTCGGAGTTTAAGTTACAATTTAGAAAATGCCACTTTTAGAAAGTTGGCATATTCCTGGCATAGCCATTTGGTGCTTGCAGCCTGTATCTGGGTCACATGACAGCTGGGCTTTGTGTATTCCTCCTAGACAGCCACACACAATTGGGAGCATATCTGTGTCTCGATGGGCCATCACTGGCAAGATGGGAGGGAGGAACTGGGCACAGCCCACCTTACACTTGAATGGGCTGTGTCCTGCCTCAACACAAACGGGTGAATACCCTCTGTAGTTAGTCTGGAGCCAGGGCAAGGAGGGAAGAGAACCTGTGGACTCCAAAGGAAAAGGAAAGCTCAGGAAGCTTCTCCCCCCACTTCAAAGGCCTAACTGGGTATAAATACTGGGCCTCAGATACCAACTCTTCAGTACACTTCTGGACCTGTGGATACTCTGCCATGAAGAAGGACAGCTGTGCTGCTGAAAGAACTGCCACTCTGCTGAGCTGCTGCTCTGAAGAACTGCTGCCCTGCTGCGCTGACCTGCTGCCTATTTACCTGGGTGATAAGGACCTGCATCTCTTGAACCCAGAACCCCAGAGTGACTGCAAGGCTAGCTGGCTGGCCTCCTGTCTGAAGCCTCAGGGACACAACAGGCTTCCAACAACCTTGCACCTGGATTCTGCCATCTGCAAGTCTACCTTGCAAAGTGATGCCACTCCAGTCCTGGACCCTTGTGAGTGGGCCAATTGTGCTCTGCCAGCCTGTGTGGATCAAGCGGAACTGACGCATGTCCTCTGCTGCGCAGCGCACCCCGAACAGAACCGCCGCATCACCGCTGCTGAGTGGATTGGAACAGCCAAAGCATTGCAGCCCATCGCAACAGCCACTGTGCAACGCCTCCTCGGCGCAGTTTCACACATCCCTCGTCGACGGTAGTCTCAACGATGACGCAGGACACCGCATCACAGACCTGCAGCCCATCGGAAACGACGCATCGCCCCGACGGCGCAATGCATCCTAAACTAAGATTTAAGGTACTTTGTTCAGCAGGCCTAAGTGGGCCCCTCTAGCCGGAGCACGCTCCATCACAGTCACCCTGAACTTTTGACTTTGTCCCGGGCCAGCGCAACCAGATATCCATAGTTGGAGCTTTGTGCTTTTTGGCACTATTTTTACCAAAATCTTTCAAATTGAATATCTCTAGTTCTAATGACTGGATGTCTGTAGTATTGGTATTGTGTTATTTATTAAAAATGACTATTTGAGATCCTTTTGTGGTGGCTTTCCACTGTGTTCCTATTTGAAGTGTTGCACAAATACTTTACACATTGCTTCTGCGTTAAGCTTGGCTGCTTTGTGCAAAGCTATCTGAGGGTTGAACACAGGTTAATGTAGGGTTGCTTGCGACTTCACCCTGAGAAGAATTGTGGTTGCTGCCTGAGAAGGGTTTCACCCACGTACCTCCAACCATTAACCCAATTTCTTACAATTAACATTTACTCATTTTCTAAATTGGATTGGGATTTTTCTTGTGTTGTGTTTTCACTTTATGTCTACTTGAGTACTGCATAAAAACTTTACACATTTCCTATAAGTTAAGCCTGACTGCTTTGTGCCAAGCTACCAGAGGGTTAAGCACAAGTTTATTTAGTGACTTTTGTGGTTCACCCTGACAAGGATTGTGTTTATTTCTTTAGTGGGTCTTATTCCCAGCTCAACTAATAACCCAACTTCTTACACATCTTAAACAAGCTCAGGGGCAGGTGAGACTTATTTTTATTTTATTTGTTTAACCATAGTAATTCCCCTTTAAACAATAGCAATTTCATACAATCACAAATATCCCAATAGTGTTTAGTCAAAGAGAAAACAGTTCAGATATAAAATATATATGCTCAGACAAAATATAATCAAATCTCACACTCAAATCGATACTTCAACAATACTACTGATAATGTCTTATCCAACATTCCTGAAATGCACAAAGGAGCACAATCCATAAAATGAATAGCTATGCTGTAGAGCTAATTCTGGGTGAGAAGCAGTGGCTAATGTCATAAATGAAATTCGATGGCCAGGTCAGGGATTGAATAAAGTCAGTAAGTGTTTGAGAAATTAAACCTAATTGATTGTGCTCTACTCCCTTTCATAAGTTGGGACATTTAGGATGATTGCATTAGCACAATTGTGGAACGTTTCCTGGAAATCACAGCAAGCTCAGATGCATATAATTAATCGGCATGATAAAGCTGGTATAGGAGAAGGCCATATTTTGGCCTTACGGCTAGGGCGGTCGACCTCGAATCTGGGGAACTGGGTTCGAGTCTCGGCAATGACGCTGAACATCCTGGGATTATGGGCAAATCACTTAATCTCCCCGTGCCCAACAAAAAAAAAAAAAAATGAATGTGTCCTCATGTAATGCAACTGGTGCTATGTAGAGCGCTCTGATACCCGATTCGGGTCAAGTTCGCGCTATAGAAAACTCTGTAAAAAGATTTTTTTTAAAAAGAGCTTTTGATGCGACTGGCAGCCCGCACCTACAAAGTGTTGGAGCTTTTTTTTCTTTTTAGCTACCGATTCGAGTTTGAGTGGTAACTAAAAAGAACAATAAAAAGCATGAAAGCTTTTTTTTTCTTTCTTAAAGTGGGTGAAGGGTAAACAACATGTGGGGGCCAGGAGGGAAACAACACCAGGGGAAGGAGCAACATGAGGGAGGGAGCAACAGGAGGGGAAGCAACACAGGGGGTACAAGTGAGGGCAGAAGGGGCATGAGTGAGGGCAGAAGGGGCACGAAACAACATGAGGGCGCAGGTAAGGGAATCAATCAAAAGACAGCAACATGGGGCTAACAGAGAGAAGCACACAGGCGAGAAAGAGGAACATGTAGAGCGATGGTGGGAAGATAGAACACAAAGGAGATAGTTGGAAACCCATGCATTCTCTTGGAGTGCTTGAAAGTAACATCCAAAAAAGCAAACAGTGGAAGGACACAGTAATGCATTCATGCTCCTTGGGAGGGACAAGCACAAAAAGAGGAAGGAAAGCTCACACATACTAACAAATAAAAAGCAAGCAAATGGGAGTGGCAATGAAAACAACCAATGGCATGTAATGGGTGGGCCCTAAGCCCACTGTAACTTAACAATGTATCTCACAACAGACAGCACGCGCGCAGTCTTAGGCAAATCGTAAACAGGACTAGATACTTTTCTTCAACCAATGTTAAGACCAGCACAAAAATATTAAATATCAGCAACAGATTTACAAATGTAACTTCTCACATACCATGAGATACTCCATCACCCCCATTTCAAAGTGCTTTTTGCACTTATACTTTAGGTAGTGCCATGGTTGTTGTCAAATAGGTGACTGAAAGAAATCTTGCATGGGTGCAACTGTTTAGAAGAGCTAATGGAGGGGAGACTGGTACATAGTGTTTTCAGTATCATTTAGTTTCACAAGATTTAAAACAACATTTGTCATGTTTACCGAGCGTGCACACTTGACCAGAGTTTTTTTACTTTTTGTATCTGTACAATAGGTGTATATGTGTGCGCCTTTGGACAGAATATTGTAGTGCAAGCCAGAGTTAAAATTGTTAGGAGATGTATGTCATCCTGGCAGGAGTGAAGAGTTTAAGAGATGGGGTGGAGGCTAGGTGCAGCATCCTTGCTGTTGGCGATCTTGAAGACCTGAAGATGTCTTCTGGGTACATATTTAATTTAGAGCACTACTTAGGGCCTCTCTGAGGTGTGCCCTGAGAGAGATCTCAGGTTTCTAAAACCATAAATGGCGTTTCAGTGAATCACATCCCCCTGCTTAGGTCGGAACACTGCTGGTTGAGAGGTGGATGCAGGCACTACTAGTGTTCAAGTAAATCATTAGGGTGCCTTAATTTTGGTTTTTTCCCCTTGTTTTTACAACTAGTTTGACAGTGCAGCTGTCACCAGAGAAAAAAAGCTTTAAGAAGCACTAATGAGAGAGGAGTTTGGCTCCACCCACATGTTGAATCCCTTTAGTACAGCATTTGATTGGTCAGAATTTGTGTGCTTCCACTGAAAAACAGGGCTTGTGTTGCATGTTTTGCCCTGTGGGAAGGCTTATGCTCAATAGAGCATAATTTAGTAATTGCAATCGTTTGCCCTGTCACTATAACTCTCAGTTAAAAGCTGAAGATCGTTATTTTGTTACATGGAATTTCACAGATTACTGTAGTAGCACGGGTTTTTCCATTTGTTACCAACTCTGAAAAACCCTTGGGGTTGAAGATTAGTAATGGGATAATCCTCATCATGCTCTTTTGCGAAATGATTTATATTTTCGCCAACTGTAAATTTGAACATTTTTGCAATTTTATGACTGTATGCCTGATGATTGCCAACAAATGCACAACACAAAAGGCCTGAAATGGTTATGGTGACAAGCCAACCATGGAGAATAAAGGCTTGATTGGTTCTTTAGGAAAAGGTATGCCAGACGCCATAATCTGGCATGTTTATTATGAAGAATTACAACAAAGGAAGTAGGCTTGGCTTATTTATTGTGAAAATCATTTGAAGCCATCAAGATTTGAAGGATTCAGAGTTACTACATTATGTTAATGTCTGCAGATTGGTATTTTGTTGCATGGAATCTCACAGATTAAGGTAGTAGACTGAGCGTTTCATGTTGCTTTTCCCCTTTAACAAATTGTTAGGGTAGACCATTTGCACTGTGATTTTCCTTGTTAGGCCCTTTTAGAGTTTGTGGAAAATTGTTTTGCAATCTGTAATTCTGAACCTATATGTCATTTTAGGACGGTATGCCTGATGGTTACCTTGTACATGATCGTGGTGAAAAACTACTGACAAATGCTTTAGGTCAGATTGGTTCATTGGGAACAGTCATGTCTGATACAAAAGGTCTGATCTGCTTATTACACGATTACAACAACGGCAGTAGTCCTATTTAGCCTGAAAAACATGTTAAAATAAATAGGCTTTTAAGGCGGGATTAGTATAATACTGTATTAAAGCTTTTAGACAGGCACTCTCTTACATGGATTGTCGCCGAATACTGAAGCTGGCAAGGCTTTTAGTGTCGATTATCCCCCCGACTATCCTGGGGGTAGACGATTTGCAATGTGATAATCCTGGTTAGGCACTCTTAGGAGATACTGCATATTGTTTTGCCTACAGCAATTTTGTATGTAGTTATAATGTTATGACTTCATGCCTGATGGTTGCCTTTTGTGAAAGTTTATGCTCAATAAAATAGTTCAGCGAATGGAATGGTACTTTGCACAGTGCTCCAATGTTTTGGAGCTTTTAGAAGGGGAACATGTTGCTTTTAACATGGCAGCAATGGTGGAACTTTAAAATAATGATACACTATGGAAATACCATTGCAAGACGGCCATCTGCTGCTATGTGTAATGCTATTTTTTACTTTGAGCATCTGCTCACCATCCTCAAGCAGCTGATTTTTTCTTATTTCTAGTTTTATTCCTTTAATACTTTTTTCACATGCTACTTGTGAGTATGTGTGTTTTATTGTGGCTTGGTGACATGAGTGCAAGGATGAGTGATTTAGCTTTTGTATTACAACTTAGCGAGTTCCTGAAGAGGCACTTTCCATTCCAAGGCAAATATGCATGTGACTTAGCGCAGGCTGTGCCTAGACAGCGGAGACATGCAGAAGATGGGAAGAAAATAAAGACATTAAAAATAACAAGCATTTGCAATGCAATAGGTCTCGCATTATTAAAGTTTGAGCTATTGGCATTGCTAAATAATGTAATACCGGGAGCGCATAACCCTGCCTTAAAACATAGCACTGTTATACTGAAAAGACGTCATAGCTTTCTTTATCAATAACTCCTAAGTTCCGCTGCACTGTTTCAGACAGGGAGATGACATACGTCATAATTCAGATGACATGAGTTTATGATTCATTTGTCCTTATAATTATATGCTAAACCATATGTACTCCAACAACTAGTATGACCGGTTGGGGCCTACCCTTTGCCTAATACCGCCTATGAGATTTTCCCACTTACAAGGTGTTTACCTATATAAATGTCATGAGCCACGAGTACATGACAATGATTATTGCTTTCAGTGGATGTAAAACCTTGTCTTCCTAACATTTATGACTAACACGTTTACTAAGTACATTAGAGATCCCCACTCCGCCTCCTCCACTGAGATAAGGCACTAGGAATTCTCTATTTAAGTAAGGCAGCCAATACTTTGATCAACCAAGTGTGCAGTATTCACCAGAATTACTACCACAACATGAGGTACCATAGTGAACATGATGATATGAATGCTTTTGATAGACTTGTGTATCTGTTTTTAAATATCCATGCTCCGTATTTTAGACCTTGACCCCATACAGGTGATCACACCTTTGAAATCCGTGGCTGCTCCCATAAAGATCAACGAACTCACCTCTTGGAGGTACATTTTTTTCCAAAGTGTTCTTCTATCCTACATATCAAAGAGCGACCAGGTCCTGATGAATGCGCCTTCAACTCACTGGAGGGTGCTACATGGGCAGAAATATGTTGATTTACTTGGATCATATAGGTCAGTGCCAGGAGGGGCCCTGTGATGAAGCATGCCGCTTGACAAATGGGTGAGGGACTTCCATCCACAATATAGGAGTACCTATGGCTCCTAACTCATACAAAATAGAACTCTTGGCAAACAGCAATTTTGAGTGCATAGTATATACACTGGGAGGACGTATAGCCATTGCCTTTCCCGCCCCACTCTCCTTTGTGATCATACTATCAATATTACCATCAACTACATTTTCATTTTAGGTTTGAGGTATAATGGTGCTTACGTCATTCTTGGCACAACTATTGAGCTAAATACACATCTAAACAGAATACATCTATACAGAAAGGGGGGACGGGTGAACCCCTTTCAGTCAGTGGTTACTCATTCTAGAATATCGAAAAGCATACGAAAGAGTAGACAGATGGATCAGCTCCCTCTTCCGTTACTGGCTATTGCAACACGTTCAGGGCCAGCCTGCAGGATTTGATATCTGACTTGTGAACCAGTCAGTGAATCCATTGTGCCTGCTAACTTGGGACTCCGATAGGCAAAGGAATCCCTGTACACGTTTCATTGCTGCTCGCACTTTGTTTTAATTACCTTGACTGTGCTGCAACATGATAAGTTTGCTGCAGTTGAAATCCAGTCAAGTGAGAAGGAGCACTAGAAGAATCACTGGTGTTTCATTAGTTCTCCCATAGGAGCTCTCCAGTCACCATTATACTATCTGTGCATGCTACTCCAACTATCTCCTTAAGCATACTCTATTGAGCAGCCACACCTATCCATATAGCCTCTTGAGCTGCATCCCCCAAAAAAAATACTTCTACAGTTAAAAGATGACTTAACATAATTATCATCGAAACACCCGAGTCACCAGTGTGTTCTACTTACACGTGTGATTTTTATTTCAGTCTTGCAAGTAGCAAAAAGACAGAACTCGCATTTTATTACAACTTTTAGGCACAAAACATTACTTCCAGCCATTCCTTTGCTGTATTTATATGGTGGTCGCCTGAGATTTTGAAAATAGCTTAGTTAATATGTCATACAGAATTCCAGTTATTCTACAATAGTATTTGTTATAGCAACTAGACCAGTCACATTTGCTTTTCAATTAACTTGAAATGACGGTGGGGTTACTGCCTTCATTCTACGACATCCACCATGCTGTACGTTACGCTGTTTCAGACACTATGGGGCCGATTCCGATCTCGGTCGGAGGCGCACCCAATACCATTCGGTCGGGAAAAAAGCCATGCGAAAGCCTGTTTCCCGACCGAACCGTACGCGGGTCCGTCCGAGCGAGTACGATGCGAGTCGCCGACCGACTCGTCCGGGCGTCCCGACAGCTCCGACCGACTCGCTCGGACTCGAACCGCTCCGACCGACTCGCTCGGACCCGATTCGCACCGCGCAATGGAGACGTTTCCCGGCCGGGTAAGTACGATGCGCGCCGCGAGCAGTCCGACCGAGCCGCGCACTCCGGCTCGTAAGAGCTGTCGGAGCCGTACTTTGGGGGTCCGTGTCGGACCCCCTGTACGCGTACCCGTGCGAGGCGCACACAGGGGGCACCCAAGGGTCCCCCTACCTGTGCGTGTACGCCGCGAGCGCTCGCGGCGTACTCGCTGTAGAGCGCCCTTGTCCGCCTCGCACCCATTGAGGCAATGGGAGCCCGCGTACGCGTTGTACGACCGGCTCCCATTGAGTTCAATGGGAGTCCGACCGACTCGTGTCCGATAACATACGGCCGCATCGTACTCGTTCGGTCGGACTGCACGGGTCCGATTCGGTCGGAAATCTCTCCGGGTCCGGCTCGGTCGGAGAAATTTCCGGCCCGAATCGGAATCGACCCCTATGTCTTTCTCCAAAGTGTGGGTCATCATGCATGCTGGTACATTACGGTAATGGTCTCAGGACTTGGAGTAACAAATGTTGCTAGTTTCCTACTCGGTCTTTGTTGACAATTTCTAGCTTCCCTTTCCTTGTGGTCTCACGAAGCTGTGAAACGAAACTCGGGCACACTTCTTTCCGTCGTCCTTTTGTGCCTCGCCTTCATGCGCTGCCCTCTACTATCATTAGTGGCACGTTCCCACTCATGTCGTGCAGCTCTGGCTCGCTGGCCTGGCTGTAACTGACCAGACCATAGATGTGAACTTGTGAGATAACAGAGCAAAAGTAGGGTTGCATATTTTGTTTTAAAAGCGAATACAATTTCACCTATTCTGTCTTTCATTTCTACTTCGTTGCCATGGTGCTAAGTTCCCACTGTTATATGATCTACCACTACAAGATTTTAATCCGTTTTCCTAGCACCTCCAAGGGCTGGAGTTTTGGGATCAGTTTAGCTCAACCTAGTTCAGTCTTTGAAATACAGAAATGTTTCAGCCCAGCTAAACTGTAGTCTTCATAGCGCACCACTACTTATTTTGTTGTTAGCAGTATGCAAGACTTCTTGTGATTAACCTATTACGAAAAATAATAGTGTGCTGACTGCATTGTGCAAGCTTATCCTAAAAACGGTTTCCCGGTATAAGTTTTACTGCACCGAGGAAATTCTCCTTGGAAGACCGAGGGACATTACTTCAATATGTAAAGACTACGTTCCGCTAGAAGCACACTACACTGTAATATGTTAAGTTCTCGTTCAGGAAAAGGCCCAGTGTTCATTTTAAGAAACACAAGTATTTATAAATGCCACTCTGTATAAAAAGCGTACACAAGGCCTCTTTAGTGAAACTCCACCCAGTGTTTACATGCATTTGTACTACTCGTTTCACTGAAATTCTCCACACCAGCGCTCCTCTGCTTTTATATAATAGATGCATCGATAGCCCAGAAGGCGTCTTTATACCTAATTAGCAAGTTACTGAAACAGTCTTGTTTTGTTGCTCATTACTGCTTTGGGCGGCGAAGCTCATTTTACTAACTAATGTTTATAAAAACAATCCATTATATAAATACATAGAGGGTGTTTTCAGCACGGGCTTCCTCTATTGGTCCTTTTTATTGGCATTCGCAGTTTTCTTCCACCCACAACAGCATACAAGATAAGCAACGAGTCGGCCTACTATACCCATTGCCCCCTTCTCTTTGAGTTACTGTACAAAGGCTGTGGTTACATACAACTCATATTACACTGGATTGATTGTATGGCATATGATGATATGAGATTCTTCTGGAGGCAAATGTATTCTAAACGATGACTTGCTAGAGCAGACGTGTTCAATGGAAAAAGTGAGTAGAGTTATTAGGCCAGAAGGTGTCGACAAGCACAAAAAGCTTCAGAAATTAAAGGATGCTGCGATTTTTTTTATTTTAAATAAGTTTAGCAGGCATTACTAGTTATTAAAATCATCAATCAAAAATGTGATTTAAGAGACTTATTTAGCTCTGGTAGATAGTGCAGGCCCATTTGGTCTAAAGAATTTGATCACAACACTTGTGCAATCACAACAGCACTAACAACCATACAAACATCGCATTGCTTTCCAAAAATTCTAACAATGATACATTTCTTAATACCTACAAACAGCAACCTATGCTTCAACATCCAAATCTGTAAATGGCTGCAAAACACGCCCTCACAAGGCAAGTGCCAAGTAAACCACGTCCTCAGTTTCACAAATCACACTGTACAATGACCTACACAGCCGCTCAACTAAGGGAGTTAAAATCATGCCAACGTGATGCCCACCAATAGCAACATCGACAAATCAAACACCTCTTCGACAAATTCGAGAAAATAAGACTGCCCTGAATTTAGCAAATCATTCACTGAACGCTTCTAGGTAGGAAAACCGCAAACACGGCAGCAAGCTGTGTGCAACATGGAAAAAGAAAGTGTAAAGACATTGAAAGGCGGCTGGTGCTGCAGCAAGGAAGAGCTCCAGTGGTTTCGACAAACTGCAGTGGATGCGTACTCCAAATCAAAGGACCCTACCCAACAGCCAACCACCGTAGAGAGTGGCCAGCAGCATACCCCAAAAGCTGGCTTGAGTGAAGGGTTGCTCTCGACCGCCACTTAACGAGCATACTGCCCACCACCACCCAACCTGCCAGCAGCGCGAGGGTCAAAAGACCCCGTCGGCGCTGACAATCCCATCACTCTCAGGGTCGCTTTACCAGGACAAATTTAGGAGTAACCGTTACTAAAAGGACTGACAAAGCCTACACCTAAACGGAATAGAAACCGCGCGCGCACCACAGAGGAGCCGAATGCGAAACCAGTGGTGCGCGCGCACCACAGAGGAGCGGGGGGAGGGAGCGGGGCAGCGAGGCGAACGCGCACTGCTGCGCGTTCTGGCCACCGTCGGGAATGGGCGCGGCAAAGGCGACATGCGCCCGCCTTTGACCAATCGCGTGCCGCCCCGTAAAAAAACGGACGCTCCAGCCAATGTGGGCTTCTGAAAACAAAACCACACGCACGAGCGTGTGGGTCGTTTTCAGAAGCCCTTTCTAGAGGTCTCGCGCTGCGCGAGCAGTGCTGCGCACTGCAACGCTAGGCGCGAGACCTAAAAAGGAGAGTTGATAATCGGATGTTTTAAGTCATAGACAGTTTTCATGCAGGGTTTTTAGGAAAACTGTTGAGGGTTTCTGAGATAGCATGAAAAACCATTGAAGGAGACAACATTATTTGCATGTGTTGCAATACCACTTCAGGCTATGAGAACCCCATCGATCACACACCATCAACCATGGGGTAAATTTAATTAAATAAATATGGTTTCATTTTCCTGTAAAATCCGATATAAGGAAACCGCAAAAACAGGAATGTTGCATTTTGCTTCTCCCTTTTCCTCAACTGCTCAGGGTGGGATTAAGGAGAACAGAGTATGTGTGTGTTAGTTTGTGTAATGTACTGCTTCTCAGGACTGACAGCACTGGTGCTGTCTCCAAACTGGAGCATCCACAGCATAAGCACAATGAACTGTGAGATCCTGCATCTGGCTGCCTTTCAATATTTCTGCAGCAGTAACCAGACCAGGGGTCTCCAACCAGTCGATCACAAGCTACCAGTAGCTCGTAGAAACCATCAGAGCAGCTCCCAGCCTTCATTAATCAAAAACTGCAATAAATAAGTTTTGCATTCTGCTTTTAAAGTTAAGGAAAGGCTATGTTTATTCTACATTATCAGGCTGCAGATAGCAGAGCCTGAAAGGCGAGCAGCGCTACACTCAGATTTATGACCTAAGGTGGATCACAGAGGTTCAGAACTAAGGGGCTGATTACGATGGTGGGCGGAGGCAACTCCGCGGTGCTGACGGAAAATGTCCTTTTCCGCACTCCATCGGCGGTCCTTGCGTCCGCCGAATTACGATGAGCAAAGATAGCCCATTTCCCGTCCGCTGCGGTGTTTCGGGAACCGCCAGAAATCCCCCTCCGCAGAGGTGGCGGACGGAGCCAATAGAGAGGGACCGCCGTGCGGAATGCGGTTACGATCGACGGTCGAATCACGATACCACAAACAGCCCATCACACCGCAGCGGTGAATCCGGCTATGCGAGGACGGCAGAAGAACGTTGCGGATAGCGAAGATCCACTCCCGGACACTCCTGACCGCAGTTCGGACGGCGGTTCGGGGTGTACCGCAGCAATTCAGACCGCCACGGACGGATTTTCAGCTTTTCCGCACGTTCCCGGCGGTGTATCCTGGAATCCGACCGCCGCAGTAGGGAGTTTCTGGCGGTGCATCCTAATCTGGCCGGCGGTTTTGCCGCGGTACCTGCGGGCAGAAATTTCCCGCTAGCACGGCGGTTGGAATGCTTTTCCGCCCGCCATCGTAATCAGCCCCTAAATCACTGAGGTATTTAAATCTTAAATAAAAGTTGTTCTCAACTCAATATTGGAGCATGAGAACAAAATGATGTTTCTGAATGCTTTTAAATGAGTGAAAATTAAAATGAACAGTTAACTTAACTTAATCATTATCTCTTTTAATTTTCTCCCTTTTCGAAGTGTTGCATTTACAAACAGTAGGCATCCTGCTCCTAGTGGCTGGTAGACACAGTGCCATATTTATAACTGAAAATACAGACATTTTCTTTTAAAATGGGAGAAATTTAAAGTGAAGAATAATGCTTCTATGAAACATTGTATTAATGTTTTTCTCTACTTTATATTAAGCCAATTAAGTCCCAATGTTTTATGAAGCATGTTTCTTCACTTTAAATAAACAACTGTATTTTCCTCTTATAAATATGGCACCATGTTTAGAGGCCTCTGGGAGAAAAACGCCTACTGTTTGTAAAGACACTTTGACATGGGAGAAAATTAAAAATGTATGTAATGCATAGAAACAAAGTTACATCTTCAGTTGAATTAGCTCCCATTTCAAAGTGTCGCATTTACACACAGCAAGCAACTTGCTCCCAGTAGCTGCTCGACACGCTGCCATATTTATAACTGAAAAATACAGCCATTTATTTTAAGTGAGAGAAATTTAAAGTGCAGAAAAATGTTCAATCATGTGCATAATTTTTTTTCCTCATTATGAACACTTCTGTAGAACATTTTTCTGTACTTTAAATTTGTCCCACATAAAAAAAATTGATGTATGCTTCTGTTGTACATGTAATGGTGCCCCATATGGCGAAAGGTTTGTCCTGTGCCACAAGTACATACAACACAGGGTCTCAGTCACCCACACATATATCCCATTCATTCACATGCATGTTCATACATCCCCACGGACCATGCACTCACTGACGCACATGGCAGCCCTATGATAGTACCCCTACTCACAGTATTTTGTTCAAACCATAGTATCAGGCTCCATGGACATTAGGTTTAAAGTCAAGAAAGCTAGGCGAGCGGGTGTCTGATAATGCGCAAGTTACTAGGCATTCAGTAGCTCACAACTATGTTCACTGATCAAAAGAAGCGCATTACAGAAAAGTTTGGAGACCACTGAATCAGACACACAAAAGGAAAGGCCCTACATAAAAACGTTGTCACCTGGGCAACAGAAACCGCAGTGTCGGCTCTCTCCCTTGCCATCTAGCAAATCTGCAGTTCTCGGGAGAAATAAGTAATTATCCGCCCCTTCCTAGCAAGGCTCCCTTCAAATTTCTAAGGGAAGCCCTGTGTCTATTGCTTCCTCAAATTAAGTGTCTAGTCTCCATTCTCAAGCCATAAGAATGCAAGCAACACAAAGACTTTTTGTTTGGGGGGGAGGGGGGGTGTCCCCACCCTCATCCCATGCTAAAGCAGGGGTATACATAATAGACCCCACCAGGACACCACCAACCCATCATGCCAGTCTTCATACCAAACATCCCAGGGCTGAACATCTGCAGCCGCCCACACCAGCCAACACCAGTAATGCCTGAACAATTCCGAGAAAGGGAATGCCGAAACCACAAGTCCAAAAAAGAATCCATACCAGCAAATACAGCATTGTGGGCGTGGGATTGTCCTGGCCTCCTCGGACTGGAGCTGGGTGAGTCGGAAATAAGGCTGTGTCTAGGTTTTGTGCTGGGGTTCTGAGGGGCTACATAGCACGGGGTAGGGTGAGAGGGGTGTGAATCAGCCTCATTACCCCTCAAGCACTTCCATGCTTTCAATATAAAGTAGCCCACCTCCGCTCTTTACTTTAGCTGATGAAATGAAGTGTTTTTAGAGTATTAAAGTTTCAAGGTTTGGGAAATATTGCTCTTTGGACCTAGCCGGGGGCAGGGTTAGAATTACTCTAGTTTGTTATTAGTGCTTTTGGGATACTTTACATCTCACAGTTTTAAGGCTTTGCATGAAGCTTTGCCCCTAGCGTGAAGTATGAGAGGACTGGTAGGCTTGGAACAAAGGGACAGCGGGGGGAGGGAAAGGTGAGGCCAGGTCCAGACCACAGCACCATGTCAGGGTTGTCCATTACCAATCTCATAGTATGGTTGAACAAGGATTGCATTGCACGAGCACCTAAGCACACTACATTTTTCATCAGGGTTAAAAGTGTCAAGGCATTAGACTTGGCCATAAATAAATATAGTTCTGGTCTGGAACAATGTTACCCTCAAAGATTTCATGTAACTAAACATTTGTTCTGTTGATATTACGTTGTTTCTTTTGGTTGTGTTGTTTGTAGCAAGGCCATTTTAGATTTCCTTGTAAGTGTATATATTGATACAATGTGACAGTGAAAGTTAACGCAGTGTGGTTTGTAAATAAATAATGAAATATACAAAAAGTGATAGATGGAAAGCTTGAATTAATCTCAGCAACTTGTAAATTACTCAATCTGCATCCCAGTCGATTATTTTGCACACCATACCACCTCAGATTGGGCCCAGCCACATGCTCCAATGAGAACAGTCCAGCCCGAACAGCCAGGCCAGATCCTCCATGAAATGGAACACAAGCAACCCAAGACCAGTTCAGTCAAGTATAGTTTGGATCCAGTGGCACAGTGTGCACAGGACCTACGTCTGGGCATACCTGTCCCAAACAAATACAGCAAATTATTGAAAAACACTACAGGGTTTTGAGTATTCACATAATGATACCCTTTATTTGCAGCGCTTACTAACAACAAAAGTGCTATAGGAAGCGCTATAAAATAGTTATTTTGCTCTTTTTCAGGCACCTACCACTCCCATAGTATACTAGTTATAACATCTGTCCTTAGATCACCGTTTGAGGTGCTATAACTACAGTTTTTATCCAGGGTCAAATACAGGAAGGTTCGGGAAATGTAACTAACAGGCGCCATGTCTTTACTCCTCCTACTCCTGTGTGTAATTCGCCTATTCGGGTAAATTCACATTCATCCCTCTGGGTTACATGCAAAAATTGCTCCAGGTGTAAAATGACTACTTGACTGTATTTCATTGACATAAATCTGGGCATTGCGGTCCGGAGGAAGAAATACATACATGACCGCGGAAGCTAAAGAGGGCACTTTTAATCTTTTATGTTATGGTATTGGTATTTGTGCAGCACAGTCTCTGCCACTGGTGTGGCACTGCTGCTCTTTAGGTGTTCTAGGGTTCTGAGTGTTCTTTCACAGACTGCTTCAACTTGTGACTATTTGCTATTAGTAATGTGGCTGGGTACATTCCAATGCTAGATGACGGTCAACTTAAATGAGTTGAGGGTGAATGTTCTTAGTCATTGATGGGTGAGACAAGAAAGCTGTACCAAAAAGCTTATGTATCCTCATAGAACCAATTGCATATCCGTTGTCCAACAGAATTAGCCCTGTGTAAGGCAATCATCAAGCTATCTGGAGCATGGTAATAGTTTATTTTTAAGTTTAAACTTTTTTTATAGTACTACTGCACCAACAGTATAAATGTGCATACATCAGAACGACTGAACAGCTTCCGAAATAAGATTTGAAAGAAATGTCTAACCTGGCATTGATAATAAGAGGTTAGGCCTGGTGGAAGGGGGCCAAAGCAGTGTTACAGAGATCTTGGCAAAATTACGCAGTTGGTTTGTTACACTGTCTTGGTGCCATGTAGTTAGAGCCAGACTTCCCATGGGTTCAGCGAAAGGGCTGATTTCTAGACTGGATGGGCTGAGGACTGCTCAACTAAGAGGAAGAGGCCGTGAGTGAGCAGCAGACTGTTCTCATAGGCACACATGTGGTTTGCTGTGGCAGAAAATTAATGTTGCTAAGCAATGAGGCAGACCATGAAATACTGTTTTTCTCCTCAGTATGGACTGTAAAACAGGTGTCTCCAACCAGTCTATCGGGAGCTACAGTAGCGCCCAGACACCTTCACAGTAGCTCACACCCTGAACTTAATTTTCAAATAAGCACTGGGTCACATTTTCCTTTTAAAGTTAAGGGAAGGCTGTGTTTACTTTACATTATTATCATCAGGTGGCAGATAGCAGGGCTTGAGCATGAGCAGTGCTCAGTCAGATTTATGACCCTGGCTGGGGCACAGAGGGGAAGAACTGAAGCACTGAGGTATTTAACTCAAACAAAAGTCCTTGTCAACTCAATAATGGAGTGTGAGCACAAAATGATGTTTCTGAATGCTTTTAAATGGGAGAAATTTAAAGTGAAAAGTTACCTTAATTGTTAAGTTAACATTTCATTTTAACCCCTTCGACGCTTATGACGAGCTGGACTCGTCATGGCACACAGTGGTTGTGTGCTCATGACGAGTCCAGCTCGTCATAAGACCACCCACGGGGAAATCCGATGGTTGTTTTTTTTTGGGGGGAGGCAGGGGAAGGGCTTCCCCTGCCTCCCCCCGCCCCCCCCCCTCAATGACGCGAGGCGCGCTGACATCATTGGGGGTTTCCCTTTGTTCCCCGGGGAATAAGGTCAGTTTTAGCTCCGGGGAGTGGGGGTTTCAAAGAAAAGAGGCATCGAGGGAAAGGGTTTTCCTTTCCCCCGATGCCTCTTTTGTGCATTCCTGCTGCACGATCCTGCGATCGTGCAGCAGGAATGCCCACTAGACACCAGGGAGTTTTTTTTTTTTTTTTTTTTAAACTGAAAATACTGTTTTGGGGAGCGGCCCCTTGGGCAAGGGTCGCTCCCCTTTTGGGGGCCATATGTTTTTAGTGGTCTGCCCCCCTGGGGGGGGGGCAGTTTTTTTATTATAGCGCAGGCTGTACCCAAAGGTGTCAGAGCGCTTCACAATACGAACAGTAACAAGGAAAGGGTTTTCCTTTCCCCCATGCCTCTTTTGTGCATTACTGCTGCACGATCATGCGATCGTGCAGCAGGAATACCCACTAGACACCAGGGAATTGTTTTTTTTTTTTTAAAGTGAAAATACTGTTTTGGGGAGCGGCCTCTTGGGCAAGGGTCGCTCCCCTTTTGGGGGCCATATGATTTTAGTGGTCTGGGGGGGGCAGTTTTTTTTAATATAGCGCAGGCTTTACCCGAAGGTGTCAGAGCGCTTCACAATAGGAACAGTAACATTACATGAGGAGAAGGTTACAAGTGAGCATAATACAAAAGCAAGCGTTACATTACATGAGGAAAAAGTGACAATTGTGCAAATAAAACAAACAAGATACAAAAAGAGGTATGCGTTACAAGATACATGAGATACAAAATACAAATAGAGATATAATACTGCAATAAGTGGCAGTCACTCAGAACACACTGGGAAGGCACTTCTATAGGCATGGAGTACAGAGTTTCCTATAGTGGAAGAACTTCCTTGAGGGAGTAGAGAGGGCGTGAATTAAACAGGAGACTTAAAATGAAGGGTACACAAATGCAGCACAGCACGCAAGGGTGAGGAATGTACAGGAAAAAGTACAAATTTACAATGAAGAGCGAACTTCCTAGAGGGGCTGAGAGTGAAAGTATTAGTTCTGAAAGTGTCTTTGGAAGAGAAGAGATTTGAGGTCAGCTTTGAAGATCCGGGTAGAGGAGGTGGCACAGAGCAATGGGGGAAGCGAGTTCCAGATTCTCACCGCATTGCCTGAGAAGGATTGCGCCATCTGACCCCAAACAGCCACAGGTGAAGTACTTTCATAATGGATGGTAGTCAGCATGTACACATCCCTCCTGTCCACAAATTTCACAGCTAGTAGTTCATCACTACGCAAGGAACTGCACTGTCCCCTCTGAAGTTTTTTGCAAACAAGCTCTTTTGGATAACCTTTACGGTTAGAGCGGATTGTGCCACAAGCAAAAGTGTCCACTTTGAACAATTCCTTAAACAATTGCACAGCAGTGTAGAAGTTATCAAGGTACAAATGGTGGCCTCTGTTAAACAGTCCTCTAGCAAGATCCCACACAATTTTCTCTGAAACTCCAAAAGTGGACGGACAACCAGGGGGGTCAAAAGTGGAATCCCTACCAGTGTAGACACGCAAATTAAAAACATATCCTGTCCTACTCTCAGACAACATATACAGCTTAATTCCATAGCGTGCCCTCTTGCTAGGAATGTACTGCCTAAAAACCAAACGGCCCTTGAACAGGACCAAAGACTCATCAATAGATATTTCTTTCCCTGGAGTATAGATCTCTGAAAATCGATCTACAAAGTGATCAAGAACAGGCCGAATCTTAAAAGACGGTCACATTCAGGGTGATCTCGTGGCAACGCCAAACCATTATCAACAAAATGCAGCATCCGAAGAAAAAGTAAATACCGATCACGAGTCATAACTGCAGGAAATATGGCCGTTGCCATCAAGGGACTGGTAGACCAATATGAACCCATGGACGGCTTCCTTATCAAGCCCATCAAAAAAGTCAAACCCAAAAACTTCTTAATCTCTTCCAGATTTGTGGGACTCCACCGGGTAGCTCTAGAATGGGGCCTAAGTCTGGCACTGTTGTCCCTCAAAAACTGTTCAGCATACAAATTAGTCTGCTCAACAATCTCACCCAAAAATACATCATCCATAAACAACTGAAAATACTGTACAGGCAAATAATGTTCACAATCCACTCTACACCCTGCATAACCACTAAAGGCAGGCAACACCGGCTGCACCATGTTTGGATCAACCCAGAGTCCAGCACTTCCAGTAGGAAGCCTAGCAGCCCCAGGCTGCAATCCAGATGCCTCTTGCACCATCGGCACAGTAGTATCCTCCTCTAAAACAGGCACTTCATCTGCACTGAGAGTACCTTCATCATCCGATGATTCCATGTGGAGAGAAAACTCACTGCCTGAATCTTCCCCTCCCTCCTCTCCCTCAGACACACCGTCAGTCTCATAATCCTGCTCAGAGGAAGATTCAAGAAGCAAACCAACCACCTGCTGAGCAGTCATTCTACGGCTAGCCGTAATGCTTACTAATAAAGGTTACTTGTCAAACAAGTCAACAACAACAAACCCTTTGTAAAAAAAAGAAATAAACAAAATGTAGCTTTATCACAAAGACCTATATACTCCAACACTATAGCACTCACGTGACAGAAGCAGCTAGAGTCACCACCACCTACTCTGCACAGACACAGTAAGGATCAACAATATCCCATTAAAAAAGAAGAAAAAAAAAATTACACATAAGACCATGCAAAACATCGCAAAGAATTTCATGCTCTGAACACTAACAAATATGCTGCCATTATGACACCACTTACAAAAAAATTCATTCATGCATGACAATAATACTCATTTGGAGTACACACAACAAAAATATTTTTCTAACCAAATAAATGCAATTACGCAGAACTGCAGAACAACCACTGCCGAAACCGCAAACAGGAATCAAAAGCTTTACACTAGAATAAAAAGGAGAAAAAAAACATTACAATCACATATGCAAATAATGCAACAGTCCACACACAATCCACCAGCCAAACTAAGGGGTAGGTGGGCCAAAGAGTATAAATAAAATATTCACCCCCGTAAAAGGAGAAACCCTTGCCCTTTTGGCCACTCCCCAACACAAAAATTAAAAAACCCTGGTGTCTAGTGGCTTCTGCCCTCCTTGGGGGCAGATGGGCCTAAAACATACTGCTATTCTGCCACCCAAAGAGGGCAGAAATAGCCACAATCATCCTCCCATAAAGGGGAGCGACCCTTGCCCAAGGGGCCGCTCCCCAACATAAAAAAAACCCTGGTGGCCTAGTGGACCTACAAAAAAACAAATCAGCCGATCTGCCCCTCAGGATGGCAGAAACGACCAAATTAATGCTCCCCAAAGGGGAGCAACCCTTGCCCAAGGGGCCACTCCCCAAAAACAAATCCCTGGTGGTCTAGTGGGCCCAATTTTTAAAAAAACATGGCGATCTGCCCTCCTGGGGGCAGACACAGCCACAAATATTGCCCCCAAAGGAGAGTGACCCTTGCCCAAGGGGTCACTCTCCACAAATAAATGCCTGGTGGACTAGTGGGAAGATACCTTTATCTTCCGCACACGATCTCTCCCTACTCAACTCTACTCTCAACTCTATTCACAACTGGATGTTAGCTCACCAACTCCTTCTGAATCCCGCCAAAACTGAATTCCTCCTCCTCTCTACCTCTCTCTCACCTCCTCCTGTTCAATCTTGGATGGATCAGCTGAACCTACTCAACAACAAACCCATCATTGTCGACAGCGCTAAATCCCTAGGTGTCATTCTTGACAAAAGACTCAACCTAATCTCCCACATCAACTCTATTGCTAAGAACGCACGTTACCAGTTGCGCCTTCTATGGGGGATCCGTCGGTTCTTCCCGGAGAAAGACTTAAAAACCTTGGTACAATCTCTGGTTCTCTCAAGACTGGATTATTGCAATTCTCTTCTGACGGGCCTACCCAAATCCCACCTCTCCCCTCTCAAATCCATCCTCCATTCAGCAGCTCGCTTCATTTCAGGGTCTAAACGAAGCGACCACGTCACTCCTATCCTGCCCTCTCTTCGATGGCTTCCGATCGAGGCAAGATCTATTTACAAAACTGCCTGCATCACACACAAAGCCTTACACAAGTCCTCCCCTCGTTACCTGGCGAATAAATTGAAATTGTCCGGTGGCTCTCGCCCTTCTCGCAATGCGGAAAAACTTCTGCTTGAGCCCCCCCCCCCCCGGCATCATTTTTATCGGGAGACCTGGGGGAACGCTGGGTGGTAGGAAATTTGTGTCAGCCCGGTGATGCCACAACTTTACCACACAAAAATGTGTGAAAAAAGGGATTTTTTTCAGCTAAAATTGAGGTTTGCAGGGGATTCTGGGTAAGGAAACGTTGGGGGATCCACGCAAGCCATACCTCCCTGGAAGCCCCCGGGTGTCTACTTTTCAGAAATGTGTGGGTTTGGTAGGTTTCCCTAGATGGCCGCCGAGCACGGGGCCAAAAACCCAGGTGACCCCCCCTTGCAAAACCAGGTCATTTTGTGAAAGGCCATTTTGAGGTCGCCTCAATACGTTTTGGGCCCTTGCCTGTCGCGGGTACTTGGGCCTCCAACACAAGTGAGGCACCATTTTTATCGGGAGACCTGGGGGAACGCTGGGTGGTAGGAAATTTGTGTGAGGCCAGTGATGCCACACTTTCCCACACAAAAATGTGTGAAAAAAGTGATTTTTTCAGCTAAATTTGAGGTTTGCAGGGGATTCTGGGTAAGGAAACGTTGGGGGATCCACGCAAGCCATACCTCCCTAGAAGCCCCTGGGTGTCTACTTTTCAGAAATGTGTGTGTTTGGTAGGTCTCCCTAGGTGCCGGCAGAGCTAGGGTTCACAAACTACAGCTAGGCACTTTGCCAAAAAAGGGTCATTTTTCACTGCGAAATTGAGGTGTCACCACGTTGCGTTTTGCGCCGTTTCCTGTCGCGGGCACTACGCCAACCCACACAAGTGAGGTACCATTTTTCTCGTAAGACTTTGGGGAACGCGGGGTGGGCGGAAATTTGTGGATCCACGCAGATTCCAGAACTTTCCACCACAGAAATGTGGGGGAAATGTGGTTTTTTTGATAATTTTTTAGGTTTGCAAGGGATTCTGGGTAACAGAACCTGGTGAGAGCCAGTCAAGTCACCCCGTCCTGAATTCCCCTGGGTGTCTAGTTTTCAAACATGTATAGGTTTGCTAGGTTTCCCTAAGTGCCCGCAGAGCTAGGGTTCAAAAACTACAGCTAGGCACTTTGCCAAAAAAGGGTCATTTTTCACTGCGAAATTGAGGTGTGACCACGTTGCATTTTGCGCCATTTCCTGTCGCAGGCACTAGGCCGACCCACACAAGTGAGGTACCATTTTTCTCGTAAGACTTTGGGGAACGCGGGGTGGGTGGAAATTTGTGGATCCACGCAGATTCCAGAACTTTCCACCACAGAAATGTGGGGAAAATGTGTTTTTTGACAATTTTTTAGGTTTGCGAGGGATTCTGGGTAACGGAACCTGGTGGGAGGCAGTCAAGTCACCCCATCCTGGATTCCCTAAGTGTCTAGTTTCCAAAAATGTATAGGTTTGCTAGGTTTCCCTAGGTGCCGGCAGAGCTAGGGTTAAAAAACTACAGCTATGCACTTTGCAAAAAAAGGGTCATTTTTCACTGTGAAAATGTGGTGCATCCACGTTGCGTTTTGCGCTGCTTCCTGTCGCGGGCACTAGGCCTACCCACACAAGTGAGGTACCATTGTTTTCGGAAGACCTTTGGGAACGCGGGGTGGGTAGAATTTTGTGGATCCGCGCAGATTCCAGAACTTTCCACCACAGAAAAATGAGGAAAATGTGTTTTTTTTAACCACTTTTTTAGGTTTGCAAGGGATTCTGGGTAACAGAACCTGGTGAGAGCCAGTCAAGTCACCCCGTCCTGAATTCCCTAAGTGTCTAGTTTCCAAAAATGTATAGGTTTGCTAGGTTTCCCTAGGTGCCGGCAGAGCTAGGGTTCAAAAACTACAGCTAGGCACTTTGCAAAAAAAGGGTAATTTTTCATTGTGAAAATGTGGTACGTCCACGTTGCATTTTGAGCCATTTCCTGTTGTGGGCACAAGGCCTACCCACACAAGTGAGGTACCATTTTTATCGGGAGACTTAGGGTAACACAGAATTGTAGAGCAACTGTTATTACCTATTGACTTTCGATGCATTTCTGCCTTCCAAATGAAAGACAATGTGTAAAAAGAAGTCATTTTGAAAAATGACCTATAATTCTCATGCTAGTATGGGTACTCCCAATTTCGGAAATGTGCAAATATCTACTGTTTCTAAAATCTACATTTTGTTCCCATTTCATAACTACATAGGTGTCTTTCATAACTATTTTTCCATGTATACATTTTCCCAAAATAATTGCTATATACCCGGTATATAATAAAAAACCATTGCAAGATGCTGCTCAGTTATTGGCTCTGGGTTCGTCGGGTTCTTGGTGAACCTACAAGTCCTATATATCCCCACAACCAGAAAGGTCCAGCGGATATAACGGTATATTGCTTTCAAATAGCTGTCATAATTAGAAGAAGTTACAGGTGAAAACGTTGACACAAATGGCTGTTTTTTTCAACTAATTTTCAATTTTTCCTTCATTTAACTGTTAGTTTCTATAAGGAAAACTTTAAGGATCTACACAAATGACCCCTTGCTGAATTCAGAATTTTGTCTACTTTTCAGAAATGTATGGCTTTTCAGGATCCATTATTGGTTTCATACCCATTTCTACCATTAACTGGAAGGAGGTTGAAAGCACAAAAAATAGCAAAAATAGGCTATGTCCCAGAAAAATGCCAAAACTGTGTAAAAAAGTTGGTTTTCTGACAAAAGCCTGCTTGTCCCTGAAAGCTGGGAAGATGGTGATTTCAGCACCACAACCCCTTTTTGATGCCATTTGCAGGGAAAAAACAAGACGCTTTCATCTGTAGCCCTTTTTCGTATTTTTCCCAAAAAAACAAAATTTAGCTGTATTTTGGCTAATTTCTGGGTCCCCTCCAGGGGAATCCACAAACCCTGGGTACCTTTACAATCCCCATGATGTTAGAAAAAAGGACGCAAATTTGGCGTGGATACCTTATGTGGTCAAAAAGCTACAGGGGCCTAAGCGCGCACTACCCCAAATAGCCAAAAAAAGGCTTAGCACAGGGGGGGAAAAGGCCTAGCAGCGAAGGGGTTAATGTTCTCCCATTTCAAAGTGTTGTATTTACAAGCAGCAGTCCTCCTGCTCTCAGTAGCCAGGGGACACTGTGCCAAATGTATTGCAGTCCAAAATCTGTAGTTTGTGTTCCCTCTCATTCCCTGTGACTCTGTTTCCCCTCCTAATTTCTCCCTGGCTCTGTGCTCAGACCTGTATGTTGAGCAATCCACCCCCAGCTCCCATTTTGTGTCAGTAAGTGAGTGAAACCAGACCCCCCCCCCCGCCCCCCCGCCCCAGCAACAGGGATATTCTACATCGGAGAGTGAACAGAGGGTGCTCTGAGACGGTAGTAATCTGCTGTGAGCTGTTTAAGCTGTGTTTTATAGGGATTGAGCACTTATTTTTTTGTCTAGGAGAGTGAGTAAAGTTTTGTTAGAGGACAAAGTTTGTTAGGCCCTTACCTGCAGAAGTTCAAAGTGTGGACTGAGCCTGTCTGTCTCCTAGGAGATTCTGAATAGAGGAGCAGCTTCTAACTCCCTGACCAGCAAACCTTGTCTGAGGTCGCTGGGACCTTATATAGTCTGCTATTGGTTGGTACATGTGTGCACTGATTGGTGGTTGTATCTGGTGTTTCTATAGGATTAGGGTTAGTGTTCTCATTGGTTGGGTATTTGAGGGTTCTGATTGGTTTCTGGGTCTGTGATTCAATCAATGTAGGGTTGGGACTAGGGTTAGGCTTTCTATTGGAAGTGGGGACTAGGGCTTCATGTGTGATTGGTTGCTGGGACTAGGGTTGGGACTAGGGCTAAGGTTAGGCTTTCTTTTGAAGTAGCGATTAGGGCTTCTTGTGTGATTGGTTGCTGGACTAGGTGTGGGGCTGAAGGTAGGGTTAGGCTTTCTATTGGAAGTAGGGACTAGGGTTTCCTGTGCCACTGGTTGCTGGGACTTGGGTTGGGAACACTGGTAGGGCTAGGGCCTCTATTGGACGTAGAGATCAGGGTTTTTGAACCGGATTGAGTGCTTGGACTAGGGCTAAGATTGGCGTAAAGTCTTGGTCTTCTATTGGTTCCAGATTTTAGGGCTAGTGTTGTGATTGGATAGGGATTAGGGCTAGGGTCCCCATTGGCTGAAGGGGTCACCTGACTACAAGGGCTATAAAAGGCCAAGGCTTAAGGTGTTTCAGCCTGGGCGTCGAGGCTAAGGGCGGAGAGGACAAGTGCAGTTGCCTGTTTGAGCCTGTTGAGGACTGGTCGGGACTAGGGCCAGAAATGCTGCCCATTTTCCCATTCAGTAATACCCACCCTACACCATCCACATCCACAAACAGAGTAACAGACACACACACCAACTTACCAGGGTGGAGGCGGAATCCGTGTTTGAGCTGGGCAGGGGGCAGTTCCTACAATACGCAAAGATCTCGGCAGTGGCCCGCGAACTGTCGCCGATGTTCCCACAGGAACCGCCCATATCGGCTACCCTACAGGCTATCTCGACCTTGGCGAGGGGCCCTGACAGGGCGCTCAGGGGGGACATCCCTGTTGACCCCCTCCCGGTCCACACTGAATGGAACCCGATAGTAGACAAAGTTTTAACAGGCTCAGAGTGGAGGAGGGTACATGAGGGGGTTAAGCAAGTTAGCACCAACGCCAGATTTAAACTCACCCAATACAACATTGTCCATCAAACCTATCTGACTCCAAAAGTACTACACAAAATATACCCGGACCGCCTTGCCCACTGCCCCAAATGTGGTTATACGGATGCCCATTTCCTGCATATGACGTGGGACTGCCCGGAATTGGTGTCCTTCTGGGGTCGGTGCTAGACAGTTTACAAAAGGTTACCGGTTGGACGCTGCCTCACTCAGTTAAGGAGATACTACTGGGGCTCTTCCCTAGACCTAAACAGAAAACACTCACAAGGAAGTTTCTCCAGCTGGGGCTGGTACTGGCCAAACAGATAATAGCAATCAGGTGGATGAGCTCGACGCCCCCCACGGCGGAGAGTTGGGCCAAAGACTTATGGGAATGGGCAACAGCAGAGCAAATCTGCATGAAAAGAGTTAGGAGAGATGACAAGCTGGAAGAGGACGCAAGGTCCTGGTACGCCATGATTATAGACGTCCCCATGAGAGGGGTCCTCACCCCACAAGAGATGGAGGGGTCTCAGACAGGCCACTGTGGTGGTTCTGGGATGATAGTACTGTCCGGGAGCACCCTGTAGCCCGAGAGTGTAGTAGCCACACAACAATCGTGAGACGTAGTCCGACTCATGGTACATGGTATGGGGGGGGGGGTTTTCCTTCACGCGACCCGGGGGGTTTGGGGGTGGTTAGGTGTTATGGTCTATATCCTTAAGACAATGCTGTTTATGTCTGGACTCAATAATATTTTTCATTAATGCAACGTTGATGTTGAGAACATGCCCTACCTCTGGATGGAATGTACTGGCATTTTCGGTATAATCTCCTGTGATGTATAATTGCTGTTATGATTTTACTGTGATTCTGGACGACTGATAAATATAATAAAAATTTCAAAAAAAAGACACACACCAAACGTACACCACACACTTACTACAAACAAACCCTATGCACAAATCAATGTACCAGCATACACTGCAAAACCACATCTATATACCCTTCTATCCCAGCTACCACACATTACCACCATCACTTACAAACAGTACACAACTCTATTCTATACCACTAACCAATGCACTCATCACTAACACAACCAAAATCCATACCATACATAGCTACAACCCATCCAGACACACACACCCCACTCTAATTACTCTAATTACTCCTAACAGACCCCCTTTTATCATTAACAAACCCATACTAAGCCTTCCATCATTCGTCCAACCAACACCCTCCTCTTCTTTCTACCACAATAACACAACAACACAACACTTACATGCCACAGCGCCACACATTTTAACTCTTGCAGCAAACAGGTCTAAAAGAAACAGTCTTAAATCTACTTCATCCCCTCCTACACACAACATACACTCTACTCACAAACACATCACCACCCACTTTACCTTACAACTTCCACTCTCAAACAATACTATACAAACAAATCCATCTGATAAAACAAATACATCAGCACCTCTTTTCACTACTCCTCAAAAAGCAAACATATCATGCACATCAGCACAACAAAATCTCACAAACACAACACCTCATAATACTTAGTCACAAAATAAAAGCATACACCCACCTTTCAAACTACACAAATCAACAAACTCCAATGCCAAGCTTTCTCTCTTCCACCACACCCAACACACATACACAGCAACTCTCTTCCAACCGCCTCTCATCCATTGGACAATTTAGAACCTTACTACATGACCCACATGTTGCACCACCACCACTGACTCATACACCTTCCGCCCTAAACATACGCAAACAATATAAACAATGTGCCACACATCACAACTTTGCTTCTCCATGTCTACTGCACAACAAGGTTACACCACAAAAACAACACAGCACACCAACTTTCAAACACCGTCCCCCTCAACCTACGCATGCAGACCCATCAAAATGCCTTCTAAGCCTGCTGGACGAGGAACACATTACAGAACAGCTACACGATTGCTATCCTCATACAGCTAATACCAGCACTAAAAACACACCTGCTACCAACCCATACAATACTGATCACTCCTCTACAAAACAAAGTCTCACTGTCAGCAAAACACATTCTCTAAACTGTCTACTAATAAATGCTCGATCGCTCTCTAAAAACAAACATCACATCTACGACCTTCTCACCGATGCAAAACCAGACATACTATTCATAACTGAATCATGGTTGGGAGATGATATGGCTCCAGTCCTGCATGAAGCCGTTCCTCTGGGCTATCAAATGATCACCCAAAATCGTATAGGCAAAAAAGGAGGTGGTCTAGATGTTGTGTTCAAGCAAACATTACATATTACTAAAGTTGACGACATCTCCATAAAGAATTGTGAGGCTCTTCTAACAAGATGCAATCCTACACCGTCTTCCTCCTGTAACTTCCTGCTCTTTTACAGACCTAGCAAGGCGACATTCCCAGACGCACTTCTAGACACAGTTTCAAACCTGATAACAATACACTCCAACCTATGCGTTCTGGGTGACCTCAACATTTGGTTTGACAAACCCAATATGACCCATCCAAAAACAATAATCACTGGCCTAGACACACTGAACTTGCATCAGATTGTCCACAAACCCACACACATCGCTGGACATATCCTAGATGTCATTTTTGCTAATACCTAACTAGTTACCTTTCAAACTATAACTCCAGTCACATGGTCAGACCACCATTTGCTTGCTTTCAAACATAAAACAACACTAAGCGACTCACCTAAAACCACCTTACGTGCATCCACCTCTCGACCGTGGAACAAACTCAATTTGGAACACTTAGAAACACAACTAACATCCAGTACAGATCTGGAAACAAAAAATTATGTTAAAAAACTATATGAGTGGCTACAGGAAGCTTTTGATATCCTGATACCACTCAAAACCACACAACAGAACAAAAGAAAACAAGCACCTTGGAGAAATACAGAGATAAAAGACATAAAACTACAAATTAGAAAGCTGCAACGTGCCTGGCTCAAAACAAAAAACAAACAAGACACACTTCACCTACAGAAAATTGACAGATTATACAAATCAGCTAACAAAAAAGCAAAGAAAAGGTACTATTCAGACAGAATTAAAAATGCTAAATGTGCAAATAAAGAATTCTATAAAATACTCAATGAATTTCGTAAACCAAATTGCCTAGAAGGAACTCATCCCATTACTCAAGATGTCACTCACAAACTGGCCAATCATTTCACGGACAAAGCAGACACGTTGGACTCGTACTTAAAACAGAGAAAGCACAAGCACTAACCCTTTTACAAAACAACAATCCAAGAATACTCTAACTCAGCCTCTCCGTTCCTTCCAACACATTCCACACGATGAATTTATGGACCTGGTCAAAGCAAGCAGGCCTGCCGGCAGCCCTTCTTACCCGTGTCCACCACAAACCTTCAAGAGTATTCTTCTAACAACCTCTGCTGCCTCTCCAGTAAGAAAAATCAGCAACGATTCCTTAACTACTGGAATATTTCCAGAAGAACTCAAAAAGTTATACTTACGCCCTTTACTGAAGAAAACAAACTTGGACCCGCTGAACCCTGACAACTACAGACCCATTACTAATGGACCTTTCCTGGGCAAACTGATAGAAAGAGCAGCGTTCGCCCAGATGTCACAATTCATTGAAGAGAATGACATACTTTCAGACTTCCAAACAAGATTCTGTCCGGGAAGAAGCATAGAATCTGCCCTCCTTGCCATCTGGGATGACCTGAAGAACACAGTTGACCGCAACGGGGTTGCTGCACTACTCCTCTTGGACCTCTCGGCTGCCTTTGACACGGTTGACCATGACACTCTGATACAAAGACTCTACGAAGCCGGCATAGAGGGGACTGCTTTAGACTGGATCACATCCTACCTTCAAAACAGAACTAATGTCATCCATACCCCACCTTTCTCGTCCAAACTGTACTCCACAAAAGCTGGGGTCCCTCAAGGCTCCATCATCTCGCCCATGCTTTTCAACATCTACATTAAGTCATTACCGTATCTGATCAATCAATTTCAACTCATGTGCTATAACTATGCAGATGACATACTCCTTCAACTGGAATGCCCCAAAGACATTGGAAACTCGCCAATTTTCAGTTGTCTCAGAGCCGTGGATCAATGGATGACTTGGAGTCATCTCAAACTGAATGCTTCCAAAACGGAAATACTCACGTGTGGCAATTGGAAACATTATGACCCGTTTGCCGCCTGGCCTGATGAACTGGGATCACCGCCTTAAGTATCAAAGGGAGTAAGAAACCTCGGAATGACCATGGACTCCAAGCTATTGATGAATGCCCAAGTGGACAAACTAGCAAGATCAAGCTTTGTTACTATAAAAACTCTGCGACGAATCTTCCCCCATTTGGGATCCCCACACAAGGTCCAAGCTACCATCTCCCTTGTTCTGTCAAAACTCAATTACGCCAACAGCCTCTACCACGGATCACCTTTAACGACTATGAAATGACTACAACGGATTCAGAACTCGGCTGCCAGACTACTCTTGCATATCAAACCGCGAGACCACATCTCCCCTGCCTTGAAAGCCCTGCATTGGTTACCGGTTGCCAGAAGATCCACGTTCAAGCTGCTTTGTATCACCCACAAAGCCATACATGGAATGGGACCGCTCTTCATCAGGAATAAAATCACCAAACACATTCATCATAGGAACCTCCGCTCTAGAGTGGCACCTCGCCTCAAGACACAAGAAAAAAAACATGGGTGCCACATCCTTCTATGTTCAAGCAGCCAAAATATGGAACTCTTTACCTCCCAACATAAGATCCACCAACAACCACCTTATCTTCAGAAAACTACTCAAGAATTGGCTCTTCACCACATAAGCACCATACGCAAACAGAAATATACAGCATATCCCTCTGTCTATAAGCATTTATTTGTACTATAGATATGTACCTATATATATGTATTTCTTTGTATTAACATGTAGAATTATGTTTAAAAATAAATACATTTTTAAGCACAACACTTGAAAACCAGAGTTTATCGAATGCATCTTTAATCGACATACTTACTTCCTTTATGCATCTATATACCTTCCATGTACTTGGATCTCTATATTTATTACTTTCCTCCCCAAAAAATACATATATATTATATGCACTACCCTATTTCTCACCCTATACCTCTATCAATATCTTTAATCTACATATACTTACTTCCTTTATGCATCTATAAACTTACCATGTACTTATGGATCTATAGATTTATTACTTTCTTCTAATTCAGCATATCCAATGCACTACCCTATTTCTCACCCTATACCTCTCTCAATACATCTTCTACCTCAACTCTCTGACTCATCGCAAACCTCTTTCTACGACTCTTTCCAATGCACTAGCCTATTTCTCACACTATACCTCTATCAATATATCCACTACCTCCACTCTCTCATTCATCCCAGACCCCATACCACTACTATGATCCCCAAAATAGCCCTTCCTAGACTCTCCCCTACTCTATCCCTACTTGCACCACCTGACACCTCTTTTACTATACTGATCCCCAAAACAAGCCTTTCTAAACTCTTCCCTCTGACTCTTCCCCTCCACTATCCTTTTTACTCATCCCAAGCCTCCCACTACTGCTATGACCTCCCAAAAAAAAAAAAAAAGGAAAAAAAAAGTCTAAATCCTTCACTCTACTATCCCTCCACTATCCTTTTCAAATCGAAATAACAGACTAACATGTCCACTTCTCAAATTTCATACTTCACTATACTAATTCAACACTAATCTTTTATGGGTTCCAGAGTAGTGTGCTACTCGCCGAAAAAGCACTTCAACACCCCATTAGGCGTAACAAGCGCTATATATATATATATGCAAACCTTTGTCCCTCTTCTATCCCTCTGCTACCCTTCTCAATCCAAATAACTGACTAACATCCACCACTCAAATTACTTTCATATTTCACTATACTAATTCAACACTAATCCTTTAATGTGTTACGGAGTAGCGTGCTACTCGCCGAAAAAGTGCTTCGACGCCTCGTCAGGGGTAGTAAGCGCTATATAAATGCAATTACAATACAATGTATAACTGCAAAATACAGTAATTTTTTTTTAAGTGAGAGCAATTCAAAGCACAGAAAAATGTTCCATACTTTCAACATTTTTTCAAAAAAATGTCCTGCACTTTTAATTTCTACCATTAAAAAAAAGGCTTATGTTTATGTTATACATGTAACGGTGCCACATATGGCTTAAGGTATGTCCTGTGCCACAAGTACACACGACACAGGCTCTCAGTCACCCATACACGTATATCCCATTCATACCACATATGTTCATACATCCCCAAAGACCACGCTCTCACTGTCGCACATGGCAGCCCTGCCATACTGTCCCTAGTCAAAGTATTTTTTTCAAACCATAGTATCTGGCTCTATGGGCATTAGCCTTAAAGTCAGTGAAGCTGAGCGCTAGGGCGTCTGATAACAATGAGCGAATTGTTCAGCCTTCAGAAGCTCACGATAATTTTCACTGATTAGAATTAGCTTTCACTACACAAAATGTTGGAGACCCCTGCTGTAAAACCTATTGGAGTTTCAGCCAGCTTAACTTAGAAAATGCAGATGTAACCCTAAACGTTTATCCCCTTGAACAAAAATACTTGGAGAGGATCAGGTTGGGGGCTTGTTCTGCTTTGCTCTCAGTGCCATATGACACAAATAATACAGTATTTTCCAGGAAGGCTTCGAGATTCTTCTAAATTCAGTCAGGGTATTATTCACTTAGTGAAAACTGGCAAAGCAAGATTCCTTTTAAATTGGTTCACTCATGTCTGTTGTTCCCTTGTGTTTTGATGTTATGTGGTCACAGTTTTATTTTGTCAATGCCATGTGGCAAATGTGCCATCATCGACTCCAGTCCATGTGGCTGATGCCAATGTATTTTAATGTAGCTTTTTATATTGAGCCTAATACCCCATAGCAAGGTCATGAAGCAATCAAATTTGCACCGGGTTCCTGGTTCCCTCTAGAGCTCATGATTGATTCGGAGTTAAATGCCGTCTGCTCTACTCTACATGAGTGTGTTGGATGAGGTGTGTGAGGTTCTACAATGTGCTTTAAACATGATGTAGAAAACACAGCCTGCGGTCTAGTGGAGAGTGAGTAAAGAAACGCAAGTGTACATTCCTGCATCTTAGGAATAGTCAGAGTCTTAAAGCGGAGACAACCCATGGAGGTCTTACCTTGTGGGTAGGTGCAGTCCACCAGTGAGTATGTCCAGAAAGCAACAGAGAGACGACTTCTGATTACACGTTTTTAACAACCGGGGTACAAACTGTACGGGTCTCTCCAAACATAACAGAAGCACAACCCCTGCAGTCACTGTAAAACACTCGGGATATAAACTGCGAGGGGTTCGCTTAAAAGTGATAGAGGCACAAACACTGAAGGCTCTTTTAAACAACCAGTATAAATACAGTGCAGTTTCCACTCAGAAGCAAGAAACACACATCTCCTGCAGGGACTGGTAAGCAACCAGCGTACCATGTGGGGTACACCCAGATGCAAGAGACGCACAACTAATAGAGGCAATTTTAAACATCTAGGACAGTGGTTCTTAACATGTGGTTCACAGGCCCCGTGGGATACGCAACGCCTATTCAGAGGGTCCGCGACAGAAATTAAATATTAGCAGAATACAGTATATACTATTTAAAAAGAAAAATTGAACATTTAAAGTTTTCAAAATACTCTGTAAACGTGAAGGAAGTTAAAATTGGAAACTAAAAATTTAGTTGCCATCCTTATCTTGATTTGTTTGATAAGCACAAGTACAGCAAACAGAATCTACTGAAGATGATTGGTAGCCTCAATAGAAGAAGCACAGCTTAGTTAAAGCATATCACTTCGTCTTTTAGAAGTAAAACTTCATTTTCAAAAGCTACAACTTTTCCCTTAATATTGAAACTTTGTTTTTCACTTTTTTTTTTGGTTTGTTTGGGAATTAAATAAAATATTTCACAATTTGTGTTTTTGCTTAATGTATACTTGTTTTTGTATTTTTGCATATTATTTTGAGGTTCAAATCGTAGACATTGCTTAGGCGGGGGTCCACAGATGCCAGTAATGATTCAGTGGGGGTCCACAGAAATCAAAAGGGTCAGAACTGCTAATGTAGGGTACGTATGTATATATGACATGGATCCAGTCAGAAGTGAGGGGCTCACAACTCCATCTCCTATTACGCATCTAGGGTATTTACCACAAGGGGTCCACCCAGAAGCAAGAGAGAGCCACAACCCCCACAGGCTCTGTTAAGCAACCAGGATAAGAACAATTACGATAAATAGTCCTTGGTGTGCACCTTGGAGCATTGCAGGCATTATTAAACGACCAGAGCACTGTTCATCCAAGAACTCCAGTCTTGGGGGTGCCCTATGGACTTCTGTGGACAATGGGTCTACTTCTTGTGGAGTGTTATAGACTCTACTCAGCTTCCATCACTCCAGCACATATTGTCCCATCCTAGTAACTCCTACCATTGCAGAGGTATCACCAGCAGCTCGTTTTTCAGTCATTTTAAGGTTGGCTGCCCTATTGAGCCTTGCTGACTAGAAACCATTGCACTATGTTGGACGCATGAGAGGAGTTCTGTGTTTTATTTACTGCTAGATGTGAGAATTGGTGTCCTGTTTTCGATATCATGCAGTTAGGGTGGCCTACTGTTGATGCAATGAGGTTACGGTGCCATGTTGTGAATTCCATGCTCTTAGTGACACAGGAGTTAGTCCCCATAGGCCTTTGCAGTTGATTCACTCCTGCCCAGTCTCCTCTTCTCAGCAATGCTGCTCTCTGACATGCAGATCATCACCACCACTTGTCCTGCACCTCTATTACAAGTTGGAAAACAGGTTTTTCTCCATGAACTGGACCCACATGCAGTGCGAGGAGACCGTGAGTAGAGGGAGGGGACCCAGCAATAGCACAGCTTTCACTACTCCACCATCACTAATACACTCCATGTGTGTCCTCACTCGTTCTACCCGTTTCCCTGTCTGCCTCACACACCTTTCTACCACTTAACATGTCTGTGGCTTTGCTCACTTCCTATCTCCAACCCCCAATCTACCCTCTTATTTTGACCATTTATATTTACTTCCCTGTTCTCTCTTCATTTATTTTATTCCATTCTTCTCCCCTGTGCATTCTTCCTTTCTCCTCCTTTCCAATTCACCTTATTCTCTTCCCTTCCCCTTATACTTTTCTCCTACCCCTATATTTTCCTTCATTACACTCTTCCATCTTACTCTTCGAACCCCTCCTTTCTTTCCCTTTGGATGGAATGTGCCACCACCAAAACATAAGAACCAGACGTGCTACACAGTTAACTTTTCCCCAGAACTCAATGGAAGATGTACCTAAAACCATACTGCCAAGACACAGATATATTGATCAACAAAGATTAACAATGAAGACGGGGCGTGGCTTAGCCGCTAACATGGCAGACGTGCTTTAGTGCAGCTCCTGCCATTAATCCGTCATTTATCCTCCCTCTAAATCGACATCCTCCTGTCCTGGAGCTTGCGGATGCCTGGTGTTACTGTCCCGCAGCTGCAGAGGACTCCCTGAACCTGCCCTGTCGTGTTGGTGGGGTGGGGGCCCAGCAACGTGGCGGCCTCGTGATTGCGGGACGCGCTGCCTACCTTATCGGCGCCCGCTGGAGATATGGGGACATAGAGACGGAGGTCCCCGGAGCCAGCCCTATCGAGAATCCGAGGTAGGGACCTGGTGACGTAGCGGCCTGGTGGTTGCGGCATGCGCTGTCGGCCTCGTCGGCGCCCGCTTACTGGCTGTGCTTGGGCCCGGTGTGGCGGGACTATGGCCGCGAGTCCGAGGCGGTCTGGACTCTGAGGACTTGGACGGGTCGTGACGGGAGACCCGGGCTGCTCCCCACTCGCCTCTGGGCCCTGCTGCAGACGACTTGCCGGTTGGAGAGCCTCCCCGCTGTGGATGCGCGGGTGAGGCTTGGGTCTGTCGTGTAGCGCCACTGGAGGTGCCGCGCGCACCCCCTGTGCAGTCAGCTTGCCTCACCCTGCAGACTTCGCTCTGGATGCCGCCCGCTGTTCTGGTGAGCGGTGTCCGTCAGTGGCAGTGGGGGACCGTCGTCCCAAATTCCATGATGGCGGCCGCGTGGTGATGAGCGGGACGGAGGAGACTGTGAGCACACGGATTTATCCTTGCCTGGCGGTCTGCGGGAGCTGAGCGGACTCTGGGCTTCTATTGGACACCTCGATATCCTGCTGGAGTGTGTCTGGAACCCGCGGCTGGTAGGTGAGACACCTCCTGCGGTGAGTGCGAGCGCCGGGGCCCTGGCGTGCGCCTGAGCTGAGAGGGCAGTCAATCAATCAATCAATCAGGGGTTTGTTAAAGCGCGACTACTCACCCGTAAGGGTCTCAAGGCGGTGGGGGTGGGGGGTGCAGGTTCCATCCATCAAGGAGGGGGTCTGTCGAAGAGCCAGGTTTTGAGGTTTCTTGCGAAGATGGGGAGCGATGTTGTCTGTCTGAGGTGGAGCGGAAGGGCGTTCCATGCTTTGGCCGCGAGGAAGGAGAAGGAGCGGCCTCCCGATCTGGTCTTTCTGGTGCGGGGGACCACGGCGTAGGAGAGCTGGGCTGATCGTAGGGTCCTTTGGGGTGCGTGGAATTTGAGTCGGCTGTTCAGGTATGCTGGTCCGGTGCCGTGGAGGGCCTTGTGTGCGTGGGTGAGCATCTTGAAGGTGATTCTCGCCTCGACAGGGAGCCAGTGGAGTGTGCGCAGGTGCTGGGAGATGTGGCAGTGTTTTGGCAGGTTGAGGACCAGTCTTGCGGCGGCGTTCTGGATGTTCTGTAGCTTGCGGGTGAGGTTTTTGTTTATTCCGGCGTAGAGTGCGTTGCCGTAGTCGAGTCTGCTGGTGACCAGGGCGTGAGTGACGGTCTTTCGGTGTTCGAGGGGGATCCATTTGAAGGTCTTACGAAGGAGGCGGAGGGTGTGGAAGCAGGAAGACGAGACAGAGTTGATCTGGCGGTCCATTTTGAGCTCGGAGTCCAGGATGATTCCCAGGTTGCGTGCGTGGTCCGTGGGGGTTGGCGGGTTTCCGAGGGTGGGGGGCCACCAGGTGTCGCTCCAGGCATCGGGGTTTGGGCCCATGATGAGTACTTCTGTTTTGTTGGTGTTTAGTTGTAGGCAGCTGTTTTTCATCCATTTGGCGACGGCTTCCATGCCTTCTCGAAAGTTGCGTCTGGCGGTGTTGGGCTCGTTGGATAGGGAGAGGATGAGCTGGGTGTCGTCTGCGTATGACACGATGTTGAGTCCATAGGTTCTGACGATGGGGGCGAGTGGAGCCATGTAGACGTTGAAAAGCGTCGGGCTGAGGGAGGAGCCCTGGGGGACTCCGCAGGTGGTAGGTGTGGGGTCCGAGAGGAAAGGGGGAGTCTGACCCGCTGCGTCCTGCCGGAGAGGAAGGAGCGGATCCAGTCGAGGGCCTTGTCCTGGATTCCTGCGTCGTGAGTCTGCGTATTAGGGTGCGGTGGGAGACTGTGTCGAACGCCGCTGATAGGTCGAGGAGGATGAGGGCTACTGTTTCTCCTTTGTCCAGTAGGGTGCGGATGTAGTCTGTTGCGGCAAGGAGGGCGGTTTCCGTACTGTGGTTTTTTCTGAAGCCGGATTGGGCAGTGGTTGTATCTTGCCCGCACGCTACAGGGGGGCACGTCCTGAAACTTCTGCCTGCCTTGCATGACTGAGTTGCCACCTGTTGGACAGGCTAGTGTTGTAGCCCACCATAAGTACACTTCTGGGGCCTTGCCTGCTTTCTAACGCGGGGTGCCCCTGCTGTGCCCTTTGCGCTCCCCGTTGCTATATGTGTCACCCCGTTGCCCTACTCCTTCCTTGAGAGCTGTGCCTGGTGCTGGTGGCTGAGAGATACGGACGGGCGTGCGGCCTATACTGTTGCTGCATCGTGGACTGGGGGCTGTGCCGTGACGCCCGATAGGGGAGGCTGGGGTGCCTCGCTCGCGGAGGCGGCCAGACGAGGTTTGGTGCGGCTTGTGGGTGCGGTGGTCCAGCCTGGTCCGGCTTCTCTCCCCCCCCCACCTGCCGTGAACGTGATACCTGGCACCTGTCGCTCACGTCCTTTCTACGAGCGCAGTGGGATATAGCTGCGTCTTGGCCGCTGGACCGCCCTCTTTGGCCTCGTGTAGACCTACCATGGCCAAGGTTAAGTCGCCGGGTGCGTCCTCTAAACAATGCACCATGGATAAATATGCCGGTACAGTGGACTCGGGTCCCTCGCTCGGCAGCCCGGAAGCCCATATGCCGGATAACGCGGCGCTGTTGGCGGCAATTACGCAGTCGAGGGAAACATTGGAGACCAAGATAGGGGTGGTTGGTGCAGATGTTATGTTGCTGCGGCAAGATCTCCGAAATGCAGTACAGCGCATCACAGAGGCTGAGTCCCGCATCTCGACTGTGGAGGACACGGTGGGCACGTTGACGAAGAAGGTGACAACCCTTGAGACACTTACCCGGGGCCTGGCGACGAGAGTAGAGGATGCGGAAGGACGTGCCCGCCGCAACAATCTCCGCTTTATTGGATTTCCGGAGGGATGCGAGGGGTCTAATGCGGAGGGATTCCTTACCACGTGGCTCAGGGGATGGCTTGCCCCCGACTCCCTTTCATCATGCTTTGTGCTGGAGCGCGTTCACCGTGCGTTACTGCAGAAACCTCCGCCGGGTGCCCGCCCTCGCCCTATCATCGCCCGTCTCCTTAATTATAGGGACAGGGATATAATCCTACAACAGGCAAGGCGAAGGACACCCATACATACGACTCTCAGCGAATCCTCATCTTTCCGGACTACACCAGACTTGTACAGCAGCGCAGACAGTCCTTCCTCGAGGCTAAGGCTCGCCTTCGGGGTCTTAAGCTTCCTTACTCCCTGCTGTTTACGGCTCGTCTGCGGGTGGCATACCAGTCCCGCATCTACTTTTTCGAATCCCCGGAGGAGGTGCTCCAATGGCTTGAAGAGACAGTGCGGATTAAACCCCACAATACACCCAGGGTGGACTCTGATTCATCATCTAGCGGACCAGGACGGGGTCCCCTGGGGGCGGATGGCAGACAGAGACGTCGTTCGCGCTCCAAAAAGAGGTCCAAGACTCGCAGCAAGTCCAGTAAGAGACTTTCCGAAGATCAAGCAGAACCCTCAGCGTCCTAAATGATGCAGCTCCAAGAACTGTAACTATTTACATCACATGACATTTACTACACATTTTATTGCAGGCTTGCATTGTATAATGAGTCCCTGATTTTCAGTTGTTTGTTTTTCTATGTGCAGGAGACTCATGCTGGGGATCCATTGGCTGATCTTTGCCGGTACCCCCTGTTGGGGTCTTGACCTAGATCATACTGCGACAGATACTTCAATGTTTGGGAGGTATTGGGGTGGGGGGTTTGTTGGGGATTTTACGTGGGACTTTTTGATGTTTTTCTCTGTGCCACTATGTTTTCTGCTAGGTACGATTTTGTGATTGCCACTGCCACTCAATCAGCTACGCCTATTCATGCATATCACCGCCAGTCATGATGCAGGATTTGGCCAGGGTTGGGGGTAGGGAGCTCCGAGTTCTCAGCTGGAATACTAACGGCCTGCTCGATGAGATCAAGCGGGGAGCTGTGCTGCGCCAAGCTAAGCGTCACAGGGCGGGTATTCTCTTCCTACAGGAGACCCACTTAGCGGGTACAAAGACACCTTGTCTGGGACGGTTTGGATATGCACACACTTATCACGCCCGCTTCACTAGAGGATCCCGGGGAGTTGAGATTCTCATACATCGCGGCGTCCCCTTCGTCCACAGCCAAACATGGTCGGACCCCCAGGGTAGGTTCATTGTGGTGTATGGGACACTGTATGGGGAACCCATTGTCCTGGGTAGTATCTATGCCCGCCCCCCCCTCTTTCGTGGTCTCTTGTGGAGAGATTGACAACGCTCTGGACTGACCTGCCATCGGGGTTGACCTTGGTGGGGGGAGAATGGAACGATGTTATGTGCCCGTCGCAGGATAGGTGGCGCGCCACGACCCGGGCAGCAGAGACTCGGGTATCTAAATGATTGCCCCTAGTTCAGGGACTGGGTGGGTCGACTCCAGGAGGACTTTTCACCCCACCGCACGTGCATACACTTATTTCTCTGGAGCTCACGAATCCTTCTCTCGCCTTGATTACATCTTCCTCTCAGAGGCACACACCCATCGTCTGTCTGCGGCCGATATTCTCCCTAGGGGTCTGTCAGACCACTCACCGGTATCTTTACTCTTGTCTCTGGATCCCAGGCGCTCCCCGTTCAGGTGGCGTCTATCGCCATGGCTGCTGCTGCATGATAAATATAGATCGCATATCCATGGAGCCCTCGTGGACTATCTCTCAACAAACGCAGGTACGGTGGACTCCCCAGCTACCTTGTGGGAGGCCATGAAACCCACTATTCGGGGAGCAGATATTGCTTTCTGCACTGCTAAACACCGACAGCGCCGTGACAAATTGCTACAAATTGAGGCCCAGTTGCTTGTTCTGGAGCGCGCGAGTAGGGACACAGAGGGACGTATTGCGCGCAGGCAACTGTTGAGCGTGCAAAAGACCTACGCCAGGGAGATCCTGGATGAGGCCCGGCTTTGTTGGCTCGCCACCCGCAGCCGGATCTATCAGTGGGGGGATAAATCTAGTGCCTTGTTGCATCGTCTGTGCCAACAGTCGCTGCGCCCTCAGACGCTCCCGAGCACACGAGGTCCGGATGGGACTACTCCCACAGACCCTTTCCTCATTGCTGACTGCTTTGCCTCGTATTTTGCAGACTTGTATGCTCCACATGAAACTCTCCCTGCGGAATTAGTTCAGAAATTCATTGATGATTTTCCTCCTCGGGCCCTATCTGATGAGGTGCGAGAGACGCTGGATGCACCTTTGTCGGTGGAAGAATTGCTGACTGCACTGCTAGCTATGCGAGCGGGAAAGGCGCCCGGTCCGAACGGCTTCCCCTGCGAGTTTTTCCAAAAATATCACACGCAATTGCTACAACCCTACTTAGCGGCTCTCGAGGCGTCAGTGGAGAGTGGTAGTCTCCCGCCGGATTGGAGGGATGCGGAGATAGTTGTGTTCTTGAAGCCGGGCCGACCCCCGGTACACTACTCGTCCTACCGCCCGATCTCTTTGCTTAATGTGGAGGCCAAACTTTTGGCCAAGGTGATCGCTAATTGCCTGGTTCCACACACTGCAGATCTGGTTCATCCGGATCAGGCAGGCTTTATGCCTGGCCGTGCCACATGGCATAATATCAGACGTGCGCATAATGCTATAGCTGCAGTTGATAGACTTGGAGGCCCAGCTGCGCTCCTCCTAGCGGATATGAATAAGGCCTTCGATTCCCTTAGCTGGACTTATCTCTTTGCCCTGCTTCGCCGTCTAAATGTTGGCGCCCGTTTCTTGAATCTTATTTACCTGCTGTATACAGACATAACTGCCTCGGTCCAGGTGGCCGATTCGGCGTCTAGACGCTTTTCCATCGGGCGGAGTACACGCCAGGGCTGCCCACTCTCCCCCTATCTCTTTGCACTCGCCATGGAGCCGCTCGCGGCTTGGATACGAATAGACGCGCAGATGCGCGGCTTCGAATGGGCCCCGGGTATCTCCGATCGCATAGTGCTATATGCGGACGATGTCAATAATCTTGATAGGACTGGTCCGCTCCTTCAACGTATCATGCAGATCTTTGGCGAGACCTCCGGCCTATATATGAATCGGGGGAAGTCCTTCCTGTGGCCGCTGCGGGGAGGGGATCGCCTGGGTGACTGGTCGAGGGAGGTGGTGGTCCAAGATGGCTTTAAGTATTTGGGCGTTTTTCTCTCAGCATCTCAGACATTGGCGTGGGATAAGAACCTTGCCCCCCTGTGGCTGCAAGTGAGCGATCAGACGCGTGTGTGGTCCCACATGCCCCTATCTCTTTTTGGTAGGTCGGCCATTTTTAAAATGATTTCATTACCCCGCCTTCTCTACCAATTGCAGAATCATCCCTATCCAATAAAGCCAACGTGGTTCCGCCAACTAAATGCTACCCTAGCCCGTTTTCTTGGGGGGGGGGGGAGTGCGTCACGGGTGGCCTTGAGAACCTGCTTCCAATCTACTTATTCTGGCGGAGTGGCCATTCCGGACATCCAAGCGTACTACATGGCCTCCCACCTTCTCGTCCTCAACGACTGGTGGTACGGCGACCACAGAGACCCGGCGTACGCCGTGGAGCGTTGGCTGCTGGGAGATAATGCCCTACACATGGTTCTATATTCAGATGCGCTGCTTAGGGAGCTGTCGCCCGCAACCGCTACGACCTTCAAGATCTGGAAGTCTGCGCTTCGTCAGATGGGTTGGTGGGGGAGGCTTACCAGGGAAACCCCGCTGTGGAATAACGGGCAGCTACCACAGATGGCGCGATTGTCCGGCTTTCGGGGCTGGGAGGCTATTGGGATAGACAGGGTGGGGACGGTCGTACGTGGCTGCACCCTTAAATCCTTTCTTGACATGTAAACGGAGTATGATATGCCCCACACACAATTCTACAGATATCTTCAATTTAGACATGCCTTCACTCCATACATAACACACCTAGCAGAGATACGTGAATATAACCCCGTTGAGGCGATGGTCTTTATGGGTGAGTTGGGAGACCATAAGATAACCAAAATCTACCGTACACTTATCAACACGCCCACCACATTACATAAAACTAGGAAGGCATGGCAACAGGATCTGGGTCCCCTGGATGAAGACGACTGGGTGGAGGCCCTGGAATTCCCACGTGGTGCAGTAATAGCAGCCCGCTTGAGCCTTATTCAGTTTAAGTATCTACATAGAGCTTATTACACTAGGCACAGACTGTGGCGTGCTGGTTTAATTGCATCCCCGCATTGTTTACGATGTGGATCTATGGAGGGTACTTTCCTGCACACTGTTTGGTCCTGCCCTACACTGTCGAGGTTTTGGAGGGGGGTGTTCACATGCCTATCTGAAGTTCTAGGATGGGACATTCCATCCTCCCCGAAACTAGCCATGCTGCATATTACGGTGGATCTGGGTGGAAACAGGTACAAGCGTCACCTCTTGTTTCTAGGCCTTACGTTGGCGAAAAGAGACATTGCCCGGGCCTGGAAGGATGAATCCCCACCGCCGATTGGGGTATGGAAGAAGGGCTTGGACTTTTGTATGGGATTGGAAACCCCGGTCTTTGAGGCGAGGGGGTGCCCTCAGAAACATTTCAAAATTTGGAAAAGGTGGGCAGACTATAGGGGGATATATCTGGAGCCTCCTCCATCCCCACCTACCACTGACGAGTTATTGCTATGAATGTATTGGGCTGGACAATATATACTACCTATGCTGGCTGTGGCTATGAGTGGCTAAACCTCTCCCTATATGTGAGACGCTCTTATTCTCCAACTAGATGCAATGTGGCACAGATGTTTGGTTTTTGTTTTCGTTAAAGCTTCTCCTTGCTAATTATTCTTTGTACGATCAATATTATGTCATTGTTGAAAATGTTGACATCAGTATCTGTCGCCCTTTATGCGTATTGCTGATGCCCTGTGGGGCACTCTCTCTGTTTTGGCTGTCAACAATAAAATTATGTCGTGAAGAAAAGAAAAACCAATGAAGACAGAAAAAGAATAAGGGACATTTTAAAAACGCGCTCCAAGTTAAAAAAAAAAGAAATCCATGTGGTAAAATAACTCAGTGTGTTAAGTCGCCCCCTGCACTAATTAGGCGTGTAATCGGCAAGCAACTGAAAAATAACAAATAACTAAAAATAGCGTTTTTTTTTGTTTTTTTTTTTAAAGAGTACAAATATATATATATATATATATATATCATCCAAGACGGTTCAAAGGTTGCCGGTTTGTTGCAGCGCTCCTCATGGGTGCGTTACCCCGCGGCAGAACCACGCCGCTTACAATTCTCACGCTGTCCTTCCCAGATGGAAAGGAAAAATGGGTCGCACTCTCGTCGAGTTTTGCAATTTTTGTTTTATTAGATCGTGAACAAGGTATTGGAGAATACCGAAACGCGTTGATCTTTGTGCCTGTGTTCCTACCAATGAAAGGGAGAAAATAAAACAAAAATTGCAAAACTCGACGAGAGTGCGACATATATATATATATATATATCTCAGAAAGCTCGTCCGACGTTTCGTGCAAGCGAAAGGACGAGAGCAGACCCAATTATTGTGCCGGTTATCTTTATTCAGCAATCACCATGTCGCCATGACGCGTTTCGGCCGATCGACGGCCTTGATCACATGTCAGCACCTTAGGGCGGAGATTCCCCTTTTAAAGTGACTGTGCAAATTTAGCAACAATAGACATAGAAAACATACATCACTGTTTTCATTAATATATGCTTAAATGCATTTATAACAGATATAATATCTATATTCTTTAAATACTGGGATAAAACAAAATTAGATTCTTAATGGCTAAAATCCAGGATAAAAATACATGTATAAATACATAAAATTCACTGTTTACCACTTTTTGTTTGTGTCCTAGCAATTGTACCGTCCATTGTTCTGCTATTTCTAAAATAAAGTGATTAGTGCAAAAACATACCTCCATTCCCTATGTGCAAGTCTAAAATAATATCTATATGTGCAATATTATGCAATTATAGTGCCTAAATTCAGTGCAAAAACATCTAGCAGCGAAAAAATATATATTGGCTAATGCCGTTATCTATTTTAAGGTGCAATACCTTATCGTAACCATTGTGACTTAGAGTATATTCAATCTGCGTTTATCAAAAAGCCTGAATTGAGTTGATTCCCACAAATGAGGCTATATAGTATATAAATATTATATATATATATTTATAGTTGTACATTTTAAAAAATAACTTTTTTTATTTTTCAGTTGCTTGCCGATTATTATATATATTTCACATTCAAAATGGTAAAATACCTGAACGTATTCTCGGGCCTCTTTAAAAATCTTTGTGTAACCAGAAGGCTCTAGTAGGGTGGGGGTAACATTTCCCAACCTAACACGAGTAACAATTAGACGTCTCGAAAAATCCAGCACCGTAACTGGTAAAGACTACTCGTATTCCGAACACGACCCATGAACCTGGACTGGGGTTGGAAATTAATATGCACTGTGGCTGCGCGTGGTTTATTTGTGCTGTGAAAAACAGATGAACTCACTACAACCGAAAGACAAGTTTTCTTTTCACATTCCCACAACTAAAACCCGCACCCCCTTACTCTCTCTTCCTTGGTGTATCCCACAATCCCACATGATCTGCACTATGCAATAAACACAAATTGAAAACAAAAATCTAAACTTGTTCCAAAACTGAATGAACAAGAGACATCTGGAAAGCATAACAGGAGGAAACCGGCCCAACCCTTTCATTTAAAATTCAAGAAATGAATAACCTGTGAGAAAGTTGGAAATGCGTAGGAGCATGAACTTTAAAGATTTACTCGATTATAGCCAACACAGGTCTTTTTGCACTGAAATGTTTTTGTTCGCTTAACTTCACACACTGTTTGCTTGGAGGGAAATCGATTCACTATAACACAAAGTAATGATAACTGGGGGGACTAGCTTGTTTTAGAGTTACAGAGCTCCTGCGTTTAGCAAAGGGCCTGGGTGCAATAAATCACAAAATTAATATTTCGACTAACCAAACATAAGGAGTCACCTAATAACGCCCCAAAGAAGCTGTGATTTTGCCTTGTTTTAGTTTTCATAATCGGACTACTGAGATTATTTAATAAAATTTAACAAGGAGTACAGCAGTTGCCCTTCATTTGCACCACGTGTCTGCCCCTCAGACATCAAGCGCCCACTTGACCCCGGCCCAGGTTTGTGAATACACAACTGAAGTGATAGTACTAAGGTTGCAATCATAACTGCAACACTAAGATATTATGAGCTGGCATTTCAGCCTCAACAGTAAAGCTCTGCTTTTGATTTCAATTTTTCCAGGTAAGCAAAACTGTTGCAGAAATTGCAGCGGATGGCAAATCTATCATTCTGCGAAATCTTATAATGAAAACGTCTCTTTCATGGCGTCTCTGAATTGTAATATTAGAGACCACGCGTTATGGAGCTGTTCCCTAGACAGTGTTTCGTCATTTCCTGCATTTTTACACTTAACCCTTGGGAGCATTTACATTGCTAAGTACTAAAATTAAACTAATTGGTGATTGTTCAGCTTACAAGCATCTCCTCTTTAACCTCAATGCTTGAAAAAAAATCAACAAATTGACACAAGACCCACAGCAGAGTAACCCACCGAACCGAAACGTCTTGTATGAACCCTAGCTGTCTTTACCTCAACACATGGATGAGTGATCTCAGGCTCGTAGAATGCCAAGACAAAAACATAGGACTTATCACCAAGAGAAATTGCCCGTATGTTTCAGTACATAAATGTGCTTCCTTGTACTTCTTCGAGGTGTTCTTAAAAAAAAAAAGCAAAACTGAGTAAGGAATGCCTTACTCAGTGGAGAGGGAGAGAATATGTTACCACAAACTAGCAATGCCACGCACGAGCCCGTACACCAATGGTGCATTTCACACTTAGCTGTCAGACTTTCAAACTAGGCTTCTAGAAATGGTTAAAATGAACCTCAAGTGATAACTAGTATTTCTCTTTCAATTCACACAACCACTGATATGTGTAGAATGTAGACACATCACAAATAACCAAGACGAGCCGAGAAAATAGTGAATGCTATAAACATTTGCTTTAGTCAGTCTAGCCAAACTTGGCTCTGCTACTAAATGTAGTGTTCAAAGAAACATGGATATTTGACGTAGAGCTGTGCAGGTGTCGCACCGCCATGCTGTCCAACTCCACCTCCACCACAGCGGTGGCTCCTCCGTAATGACGGAGCAGCGTCACCCCACTGCTCGGAGCCAGCAGTTAAAAAAGAAAATGATAGTAAAACAATTTTATTGCCATTTTATTTTTCAGGGACTGACTGAGCCATGCGAATGTAGGGCTGCCCCGCCCTACACTCGCATGGCTATCAGCCCCTGAAAAATAAAATGGCAATAAAATTGTTTTACTATCATTTTATTTTTTAATTGCCATGGCAGGGAGGAGGAGTCGTAGGCACTGTAAGTGCGCATGTCGGTTTGGCCGGCTGTCTTAGAACGCCCAAACCGGCGTGCACTTATATTTCTCCAAAACAGCTGTGTTGCACAGTAGGGTGGAGAAAAGGCAAAGACTCCCTTTGCCTGAAAGAGAGTCAAGCCAGCCTGCTCAGGCCAATCCCGGCGCTTCTCTCATGCTTGGTATTAGCATGAGAGCAGCGTCTGGATTAGGTGGGGAGTCTATGCTGTGTGGCCCATGGAGCAGGGGAGCACCGAGGCATCCGGCAGCGTCAGCAGCAGGTAAGTCTTTTATATTTATTATTCCACCCCTCTTCTGCTGCCTCACCACTTTATATTGGCAGCAGCCGCCCCTGCTTCACCAGGCTTTTCCTTGAAACCTGTCGCTCCTCCAACAGTCACACCTTACATAGGTCCTTAAATGCTACCAATCTGCAGGTGGACCCTCTTCCTACTTTTCTTCAGGAGCTCCCATTACGCTCTGGTTGTGTAACACTTTTCCTTAAAAAAACAAAAAAAGGCCAAGATAGATAAGGTCTCAAAAACTGGTCCTTCTCTATGAAGGAAGAAATATGGTGTCCAACATGTCTAGGAATTATCACCATCCTTTTTAAATTTATACTGAATACTGGTCAGGGTAGACTCTAGTACAGATGACATCAAACTTGAAAATAAGTTGCTCAAGAACCGCCCGTTCAATCAATCAATCAATCACAGAATTTGTAAAGCGCACTACTTACCCGCGAGGGTCTCAAGGCGCTGGGGGAGAAAAAGGGGGGGGGGGTGCTGCTACTGGTCGAACAACCAGGTCTTGAGTAGCCTCCTGAAGGTCAGCAGGTCTTGGGTCTGTCGTAGGCTTAGTGGAAGGGTGTTCCAGGTCTTGGCGGCGAGGTGGGAGAAGGATCTGCCGCCGGTGGTGCCACCCGTTAGCCTCAGAGCTTCAAGTGCTGGGAAAATTGGAAGCCTGGATACAGAATAATTATCCCCAACTCAACAGCATGATGACTGAGGTGATTACTTTTGGGACCATTGGAAGAAAGGGTTGTATTCAAACCCAACCCCTGAAGTGTTTGGCGAAGCCATAACTGTCTCTGCAAAGATCATAAACCTGTGATTTCAATTTAATGTACAGATAAGAGCCGTGGTGGTTAGTGGTTATCAACTGGCCAAATTTAAGACCATTCTCCTGTGCCTCTTCTCCTCGAAGAACACCTTAGTAGAAACTGCAGCAGTAAATTCCAGATTGGACTAGTGTAACAGCACCTATTCCGGTCTCTCCAAATACTGCAGGAGCAGAGATTGAAGAACGGGGCAGGGATTGAAGAACGCTGCAGTGCAACTGGTGGATGCCCCACAGGTAGACCACATCTCAAGCCGGATTTTCTCTGCACTGGCTTGCACTGAATGACTAACTCACGTTAATATACATGTCATCTTTTTCATCTTGTTCCTAACAAGTTGCTAAACCCAATCCCTCATTTCAAATTCCAGTCTTCATGAGGGAGGGCTTTTTCTGTCTCCGTCCCTTTGTTGTGGAATTCATCGCCCTCCAAAATTAGGCACTTCTCATTTCACCACTATGAAAGCCCTTAAAGCCTACCTATTATAGGTAATTTGTAAGATTTGCTCTAAGAGACCTGTCGCTATTGCTGAGCATGTTAGGATAGAAATAAGTAATTCATTCATGTCTAAAAGTGTTCAGGAAATTTCAACATTATGGCCCTGAAAGATTTTCAGATTTCACAAACACATTTTTTTAAACAACCTATCGAATTTCTACTTTTCCAGATTAGGAAGAAATAATAATGCAGTGAATAAGCTTGCAGCACAAGAAAGGCGGAGTGTCTGAAACTAGAGATAGGAGGAAACCACTGCTTTAAGATCTAGTCTAGCAGGACTGACATTACGGATTGAGGTGCTCATTTAAGGCAGCCGGGCCAAATTGCAGGTAGAGGATTTCGCTTGCACACAATAGTTTAATGCAAGGAAGAAACCTAGCCCAAGTCACTCAGTTATACAGCCAAGGCACTACAATCCACAGGAGAAGAAGCTGATCTTATATTACATACCATTCCTTTGCCTACATGTAACAGGAATGCACACGAATGAAATGTATCAGACTGCATAGAGCAACTGACATGATGTGTGTGAGGGAGGCCAAGAAGTTGATGTCAAGAGAAGCACATAAGAGCTCTTAACTTGTCTATGAGAGGACAGAGAACCTGGTATCACGACACACAAACGAGGACAAACGATGTGTATAAGAGGACAGAAGCCCTGGCATGAAAGGACAAAGGGGTAATGGAGAAGCATATACGTAGTAGGTGACGCGGCAGAGGTCTACGAGTGAGACAGGTTGCAACATGATTGCACAAGAAGCGCACAGAGAAGCACTGTATGTGAGGAACACAGAAAAAATGGGTGCAGGGGATAGAGACTGAAAATTTCCAATGACGGAGCAATGCAGCAAGTGTAACGTACACAGTTATGGAATATCAATGTGTAGATTTTACGGACAGATTTTGCAGTGTCTGCAGAAACTATAATAATTTCTTCATACATTTTACCACCGAATTGTGTGGTCTTCTCTACTAAATCTAAATTAGCGGTTCACTGGCCTTTCTAATAGATTGTTAATACTTTCACACTCTCAAACAGTGGTAAATATACAGAAAGGAAGTAGACTCAGATGATACCTAAGAAACTGATCTAGTTATTCCATTGATTTAACCGGCATGTTTTGGGATTTTTTTCTTAGCTTTCATTAGTCCTGAGTTAGTGATTTTGTTTGTTGGCTGCATATTATTTTGTAGCTGGTGGATTACGAGTCAACTTCCTATCTTTGTAGGGTTTGTTACAGAGTCCCATATTTCAGCTTCTTAAGACCATGATCAAACTTGAGCCCAGGTTCCTCAAGTACAGGTTAGGTTTTCCCCTGCAAGTCTGCGATTAGGCAGGCTGAGTGGGTTCAAAGGTGAAGACAATGTAGGATCATACTCCAAAAGTATGTTTCTGTCTCCTGCTTCATCCATCCTAGCAGTAATCAAGTTACCCCCGACCTTGAGCTGCCAGATGGCTCTAACCAAAAGTAGCAAAGCCAAGAGTACAATTTATTTCCCTTTAGGATTTTCCTTAACAAGACAGGCGTCATTTCCTCCTTGCGGCTTTTTTCCCATCCATTTTGGGAAACACTCAGATTCTCCCTCCTCAAGAGACATTAAGCGCCCCTCTCCAACTTTCTTTTCAGTTATGTTGCCGTCCTTTACCACCAATCCCCAAACCATGAAGCAGACGATGCTCAGATCACAACTGAAGACAAGCACACTACGACCAATGGTGCAAAGGGGCAGCGTGCAGATGAGTGCATGCAGAGTGGTTAATCATATGGGTCATAATGCCAACTAAAACCTTAACAAATTTCTTTTTAGCACAAGAATTTCTGAGGATTTCTGAACAGTGAAATTGGCCATTTAAAAAAAAAAAAAAGCATCGAAAAGTCAATAGGTCACACATTTCAATGGAGTTACCTAACATTTTGGCTTTGCAAGTGCTTTTTAGGTCTAGTCTGAGATAGCCCATGTGATGTCACATGCAAGATCTTTTTAGATCTCACCTGAGACAGCACAAGCTCGGTCACTCGCGAGATATTTTGTTAACTTAAACTTAAAGGGGGCTTAGAGCCTCTCCATTACTTTACTACTGCTTGGCTTCATAAGCACTCTCATTTCCTTGCTTCTTATTAGTCAGCGCGTGCCAGTTTCACTTTGGCTTTTCATGTGTTTGTCTCTTAGATGAAGCATGGACCAAGTAGTGATTTATGTCTTTTTGTGTCCTTTTGCTGCTTGTGGTTGGACTGAGGCACTTTGATACGGTAGCCACAGAATTATTTAATGTTTGAAAGCTTTTTGTTTTCTTTCTACTGTGCATTTTTGCCTTTTTATTAAAGCAGATTTTGCAACTGCATGATTATTTCTGCTGTGTCTCCTCTTTACACTAATGCTGTAGCCACGGAAAGCAGTTCGTGCCATACCATGTCATGCAATAGCAGGACATACCATACCATACAATACAATACAATTCGGCTAAATCCCTAGGATTCACCCTGGATAAAGACTTGTCAATAAAGGAGCACATCAAAAACTCAGCCAAAGGAGCGATGTACACACTAAAAACACCTCAAAAAAATCAAACCATTCATTCCCTCGGATGATTTACAAGGGGTCGTTCAACCTCTGGTCCTCTCTAAACTGGACTATGGGAATGCTATCCTCACAGGGACCCCAAAATCGCACCTTGCTCCCCTCAGATCAGTACTTAACATGGCAGCCAAGCTCATAACAGATATCAAACGGTATGAGCACATCATGCCTGCACTCAAGACCCTCAAATGGCTTCTTATAGAAGGAAGATGCAATTTCAAGACTGCCTATATCACCCACAAAGCCATTCACTCGCATACTCCTGAATATTTAGATAAACTCATTAAAGCAGGAAGAACCAGATCACTGAGAAGCTCCAACATACTTCTTCTCGTCCCTCCCAAACTAAAAAAGAAATCTACCCAGGCTCGCTCGTTCTCGGGTAACGCTACCAGCATATGGAACTCTCTCCCGAGGAACTTACGATGCAACCCCTCCTTCTCTGGCTTCAAGAGAGACCTAAAACTCCATCTCCTCAACAGATACTGGAACGCTTGATCAATTCTTGACCTCAGTTCTATCAGTCTCTCCCCTTAACCCATTAAACAGCTGGCTGTTTATTTCTGTTTTGCCTCAGTCTACCTTGATGGTTGTTCCTCTCACTGGACTCAAAACTGGCGACTTGCCCGTTAACAGTAACCGCCCTCAGGGCCTAGCTGCTGTCTATGTACATACTGTATTCCACCCGCTTTGCCAAATATTTCCAGGAGTATTTAATGTTTGTTTGTACATGAGCCTTAGTTTGTTGTGCGTCATTTACGAAGTGACTGGATTATGGCCTAGCTCTTGATTCTGTAAAGCGCTCTGATACCCCCAGGTCTAGCTAGCGCTATATAAAACTTATAAATAAATAAATACAATACAATAACAGGCCATACTATACAATGACAGGCCATAGCATACTATACAATGACAGGCCATAGCATACTATACAATGACAGGCCATAGCATACCATGCAAAGACAGGCCACAGCATACCATGCAAAGACAGGCCACAGCATACCATGCAAAGACAGGCCACAGCATACCATGCAAAGACAGGCCACAGCATACCATGCAAAGACAGGCCATAGCATACCATGCAAAGACAGGCCATAGCATACCATGCAAAGACAGGCCATAGCATACCATGCAAAGACAGGCCATAGCATACCATGCAAAGACAGGCCATAGCATACCATGCAAAGACAGGCCATAGCATACCATGCAAAGACAGGCCATAGCATACCATGCAAAGACAGGCCATAGCATACCATGCAAAGACAGGCCATAGCATACCATGCAAAGACAGGCCATAATATACCATGCAAAGAATGGCCAAGCCATATCATACCATACTAGACCATGACAGGCCCAGTACCATGTCATACCATACCATAATATCCTACAACATGATAGTCCATACCATATTACACAATAACAGACCATATCATACCAAATGATACAGTGACAGGCCACACCAAACAATCCTATAAAATGTCAGACCACACCATAACATACTATACTATATAAAGACAGGCCATACCATTGTATGGTATGACAGGCCACAACATACTATCCATACAACACCATTCTATGCTTCGCCATATCACATCATGCCATACAGTACTATACAATGACAGGCCATAACATACCATACTTTACAATAACAGGCCATATCTTACTATACAATAACAAGTTATACCAAACCAGAGTATACAATAACAGGCCATACCATATTATACAATGACAGGCAAGGCCCATACCATACTGTACCACAGACCATACCTTACAATGACAGGCTATACCATAACATACAACATAACTAAAAATAACAAGCATTGGCATAGCCAATAGGTCTCGCTTTTGGGACCTTATAAGTATTTAGTTATGCAGCACAATATCCTTGGTGCAACAACATCAACTGTTGCATGGCTAAACACTTATAAGGTCCCAAAGGCGAGACCTATTGGCTATGCCAATGCTTGTTTATTTTGAGAGGGAGAGTACCGGCACTTCTCAAGAGAAATGGTATACTTTTAATTGGAGAGTACCGGCACTTCTCAGAAACAAGCAGGTACTCTGTTACAGAGTACCTGCACTTCTATTTTTCCCATTCAAGCACTGCTCGTGCCTACCAAAAATACATGAGTAATGTAACTTTTGCTCATGTAAAAAGCTTGGGTCGAGTTTGCGCTGTGTAAAACTGCAACAAAAAAAATGCATTACAGCGACACATATTTTGCCGGGTTAAAACAGGCTCTGCTGATGTTAAGATCCAGGCTAAGGGGCTAGTGGGAGGGGCTAGAGGGGCTAGAGGGGCTGTGGCCTGCGCAACTATTTGGTAGGGACCTAAAGGAGGGTGCAGAGGCCATTGCGTGCAAGATTTGGACAGTTGTGCAATGTCTAATACGTCCAGAAACTGAGTAAGGCCCATGAGACTAATGGGCCTTTCTCAGGACAGCTGCATGTTATAAAAGCCACGTTTTTCACTCCTCTTCACTACAGCCAACTCATGAGGTCACTTACGGGGTGGAGCTGTCTGAGACGATGAGGTGGGCGGGTGAAAAGCAGGCTCCAGGATTGGGCAAGAGACAAAGCATGCGCTGCGGCACTGGCAGATGTAAACAGCTCCCGTTACCCACTCCCAAGTACCCTGCTCTTACCTTGAGGTCCGCTCCCTCGGAGGCTGCAGCCTCCAGGTTTTGTAGCAGGTTGGCCCTCAAGTCCAATAAAAATTTGACCCCGCCGGGCACCGCACTGAGTTGCGTGAAGAGCAGCCGGTATCGGGGACATAGGTAATGGCGCAGGCGGTCCTCAGCATGCAGCACGGCGGCAGTCCTGAACTTGCAGCACGGCAGCGCACAGTTCGGCCACTCTGCTGTGCTCCCGTCCGCAGTTCGCCGCCAAGGTGCACAAGAGCCCGGCGCGGTCAGCGGGCTCAAGCTTTCAGTAACGGGACATGAAATCCTGGTTTTGCAGTTCAGGCAGTGGCAGATTCCGTCCCCGAGCTTCGTAGAGGGGCAGATGAGGCTCAGAAGTTCATCCATGGTCAAGGAGCGACGGTAGGGTAACGTGCCCAAGAGCCGACAAGCTCTGCGGAGCGAGAGCAAGTTCATGGCGTACACGGTCTATAGCAGATCAGCTGTGTACTGTGCGACTTCCTGGTCCACCATTAACGAACTGTCAAAGCCGTTGCTAAGCTTTAGCCAATCAAAAGCAATGTTGTATGCATGTCGAGTACTCATATCCGCCATGTTGACTGTGGCACTCATTAGATGTGATATTGACACCGGCTGCTTTTTTTAACGCAGCAACAGAGACACTGAGCTCCTGCCTCTTACAATATTCAACGCGGCAATGTCAGTCAAGGAATGCACATTCCTTTATATAATATCATAGTTATTTTACAGACCGCCAGTACCTCGGTTAGTAAAGCAATACTAGGTGTTTAAAGGGCAGGGAAACAGTACTCAGAATTTTCTAAGAGTAACTGAATCCATGCTAAAACATGATGAGTAAATACAGGGCACAAGTCCTAAACAAGCAAGTAGGACGAAACAATAACGAAGGGAAAAGCCAGAAAAAACAAAAAACAGTCCCTGCACCATATGACTTTCGGCATAGTAGCTCCCCATCCAATTTCACTTACCAAAAAGGAGAGAAGCACAGCTTTTCCTCATGTTGCAGGCTGCTTGCTATACAGCACACACGCTAAAAAAACAAGCACGCGAGTGGTGCGCGCCGCGCTAATTAAAAACAGATGGACGAACAGATGGCGCCCCTGCTCGTAACCGCAAGCCGTAGACCATGGGCGGATACATTCCCTGGGAAAGGTGGGACATGCACCCGCCTTTGCCCAATTGCGTGCTGTCTTTCTACAAAGACGCACGCAAAGACCAATTGAAAAAATGCACACACAAAAAACACACGCACGAGCGTGTGCAAAGTGATTCCAAGAGGTCGTTTTCCTAGAGCAGCGCATGCGCGCTGCGCTAGGCTCGACCTAAAAAATTAACATGGCAATAGATCTCGTGTATGTGAGGCTTATTGACTTTGCCTATGCTTGTGGCTAATGCTGTTGTACATCTGCAGGTTTGCCGATGCCTGACAGAAGAATACTGATCTAGTACAGAACTGGCAAAAACAAAAAAGTGTGATGCACACGTGCATGTGTTTTCATGAATTTACGTGTATGAGAAAAGATGCTACAGAGGACCCAGTTTGATGTTTATGCATGCAGGTGTCACCCATGCACCCACACATACATTAAGACGCTACACGCATTTTGTTTTTGTATTTTTAATGTTAAGATAGCAGCTACCTATCTTGGAGCGGTAAATGTAAAAAATATATAAAATTGCACAAAAGCATATATTTTCATGTTTTTTAAGTAGATTGGGCTGAAGTTGTGCTTCCACAAAAATGAGTTTGCCCTCTACATAGCTTTGATTATTTTGTTTATTTATCCAACTACCCTAGCTTGAACTTTCAGGGACACGTGGCATTTTAATGCTATTAAAGTGTTTTAGATAACTAGATTATGTATGGTATTTTTCTCTGTCAGCAGCACAGTTGGAGGGCAGTCAGTAACCTACATGGATTTTTTGGTCTGGCTAGAAAGTGCAACTGTCACCTCACCTTTTAATCTACATCAAGATTATTGAACAGTTCTCTGCTTCGACGCATATACATATCCGTTCCCATGATATAGTTGCAATGCTTCAACAGTTCCTTTAAAGCCAGATCTATTGGGATTGTCAATGCTTGTTTTTAATATAATCATAGTTAGTTATTGAGGCATTAAAATCTATGTTGTAAGCAAGGTTTCTTGCTAAGAAGTAAAGCGTGCATCTGTCAAACAGGATATTACACGGCAGGCACTTTCGAGGGCATTCCAGCCTCCGTTCCCAAACACGTCACTAACAACAGATGGAAGAAAATGTGACTCACTGACAGCCAACAGTCCAAAGCAGACACTGCCAGGTACAGAGGACGTCACTATGCTATCAGAGAAAGGTGTAGGGCACTGTGGAGTTCAATGAAATCCTTTCTGGCCATGGTAAAGAACTGCTCTTCTAATAGGAGGAGCAACCAGTTGAAAGGTTTGTAACGTCTAACCGCATTAGTGCTCTTTCGAAAACCTGCCTTTTCACCTCTTCGAATGTTCTTCACCTCCATTAAAAGCCTCTGCCACAGATTATGGCTTAAAGGTTTACTCGTTATCCATTACATAAGAAAAGTGTCCACCGTGGCAGCAATTATGGCCTGCTATCCTCCTACAACCATTAATTTAAACTCCCCTAACAAAGTGAGATGTTCGTGTTCACTGAATGCATGCTAAGGAATTCTCTGCAACATAACATCGCCCTAAAGATTGCGGTTCCATTAGCCTGTGTAGCGATCGGCGATAATACGAGCCCTTCGCATGGGGTGGAGGTTAACAGACTTGCTTAAATGCTGGCTCCATGGGAGTAGGGGCTACTGCCATCTCTGCGCATTCCCAGTGCTTCGCTGGACTATTAAAGGGATGGTACTACATTTGGAAGACATACTGGGCAATACAAATATATGTAGCATCCTTTAGTCTGACAAACTGTGCACCCTTTTTCCTGGGTCCAAGATGCTTCATCTCGGATGCATTTGAGCAGGTGAATGCTTAATTGGGACAATATAGCATAAATACACCTTGGAACAACTCCTGCACTCCCCACATGTCTCTTTTACAATGAAAAATCATCCCCGTTCTAGACAGTGCTATAATTTTAACAGGCGGAAAATAGCGAGTGTTCAGAAATTACTTTGTTGCTTTGTGAAATTTTGCAAAATTCTATAACAATTTCGAGCAATTATGCTTTTAAGGAAAGATATAGTTTTTCTATATCTCATACAACTTTTTCCACACTGGCACGATAAAAAAATATCTTGCAAAATACAGGCTGGAGACTGGCTTGAAAAAAATGGTTTGTGAAATGTTTTCCACGCTAATAAATTTCTAGTATGCCAAAATAACACGAAATTACATAATGCAAGATTTCAAGTAATTGACAATGTAACGTAATGCAAAATTCGTAATTACAAAGATTTTGCCAGTGTGAGTACAAACTTGCCAAAGCCTAATTTGAACATAGCAGCGCAAGATCATTGGAAGTTGGAATTAAACAGCGATGTAGACATTTTATGTGTAGTCAAGCTGCATATACAGCTCTGTAGCAGTGGGGATTTATTAACTATTGAAAAGATGTTTAGGTGTGTTTGAATAAGGACGGCAGAGATACGGTCCAAATGCACCGGAGATAGCTGAAAATGCTAGACTATGAGATTGCTGATAGAAATATACCAAGCTACTAGAAAATTAAACAAGGAAAAGCACGGCCCTAGTTACTGAGAACTGGGACAAGAAGCATTCATTTTGTGCAGTTGATATCCGGAATTATTCTGTTTGCTGCTGAGGATGATCAAATTAACCAAACATTTGTGAACTCTAAAATTACTATGAACACTGATGCTCTTCTAAAATTGAAAAACGAGTCCAGCTTGGTTAGATGACGCACACAAAATATCTTTAAATAACTCCAAGTCTGAGTAAGAGATCCATGTGGCAATTAAGGACCAAGTAAGGTCCCAAGGCCACAGTTTACATGAGTGTATAAAACCGAAATATTTAAGTACCTTAACTTCTATTCACACATGAAAAATCTACAAGCTTGAGTCACTTTCTCAGATTACGAGAGAATATTTTGTAACTGAATGTTTAATTTCAGGGAAGCCCAGAGGCTAATATTAGTCATATAAATCACTTTCACTAATTAATTTGAATAATACCTAGCTGGATCCCTTAAATCAAAAGTGGTAGTGTATCACCTGCTGCCATATAAGGCCTTTGGGAATCCCTTGATCATGTAGCTTTTATTTCGAGCAGCTGCAAAGCATTTTAAACTGCAGAGGATTTTCAACTTTCAGAATTCGACTCAGGACTTCAAGCTTTGGTGAATTACAATTGTACATGTATTTATATAGCGCCTACGACCCCCTGACGAGGCACCAAAGTGCTTTTTGCAGCAAGTAGCATGCTACTCCGGGACCTAAGATTAGTAATTAGTAGGTTAGTATATATTTTTTCTTCTTCTGCATTAGTTGTGTTAGCATAGTGCTCTTAATTTATTGTGTGCCAAGTATAGTTTGGTAGGGATAGAACAAATGGGAGTGGATTTGAAAAGGGGAAGTAGTGAAATGTTTTGTAAGTAATGGTCATGTGTGCTTGTTAGTTGGGTGGCATGGTTTAAAAAAAGGGGTGAAAGATTGAAAATCATGTGTGGGAGTTCAAAATAGTCAGAGTGGGATGAGTCAGAGGGAGAAGGGATGGAAGGACAGAATTATTTTTCAATAATAGCAAAATGTAAATGATTTACACATACATATGTATGCACATGATGCATGGAAAAGTTTTGTTTACTTGATGAACCCCCTCTATATAAATACCCATATGTATATGGATGCGGCTATATTTCCATGGTCTGCTGTCCACATTTATCATGTGGTACATTTTTATAGTTTCAAATAACTGTAATTAACATATACATAAATATACACATGTATCCTGTGGTTTTCCCTAATATAAATGTATCTGCTTATAACCATAAGCATAGTTCAGATTACAATGATTTCAACAGCTCTTTTTCATATTGTGATAAGTATAGTTTGTCATGTCTGAGTATCCTTATTGTGATACATTTTTGAATTGTGAGTATAGTCGTCATGAGGGGAAGAGCCAGCTTTTGCCTAATCATCTGAAGTGGATATGGTTGTCTGTGGATCTTAGGTTTGCAGGCAGGGAATTTCATAGTTTGGCTGTGTGAACAGAGAAAGATATGTTCCAGCCATGTTTTTTTCTTGTAATTAGGAATTATGAGGCAGGGAGTCATTCTTGAACTTAGGTTCATTTGTTGTATGTATTTGCTGATTTTCTTCCTGATAAAGAGTGGTCATTTGCAATATATTGCTTTGGGTATGATACAAAGCAGCTTGAAGGATGATCTTCTGGCAACTGGTAGCCACTGTAGCGCCCTCAAAGCACGAGATGTGTGTTTGCGGCTTTACATGTAGGAGGAGTCTAAAGGTAGTGTTCTGAATCCTTTGTAGTTTTCTCATTGCTGATGAAGTAGAGCAATGATACAGAGCATTAGCATAGCCAATCTTGATAGGACAAGAGAGATGGCAGCTTGAACATTGTGTGGGAATCATTCGTATGGGAAGAGAGTTGCAGTGTTTTCATTCATTTCAGAAGACTTACCACTGGCTGAGATTAGTTCAAAGCAAACACAAGGAGATGATGGACGGAGCACTGAAACTTTTCAGACACTCACTCCTAGTCACAGATCTGGGTTTAATCCATCATCGTTCTTTAGCTCACTTCACCACCCCAGTTCAGACCCAGCCATATGCAAATCAGTCTTGACCCTGTTCCTCACGAGAACAGTCCAGCCCGAATTGACAAGCCAGGCCTTCCCTGGACCGGAAACAAGCATCCTTGGCCCAGTTTCGGGGTTTCACCCCTCATCAGCCATGCTAGCTTGAACCCAGTGGCAAAGTGAGCAAGGGACCCACGTCTGGGCATCCCCAGCCAACTTTATTAGTGGACTTTATTAGGAGTGAGGCACTCCACTCATCAGAATTATTTAGTGTGTATACGCAGTAATTTTCTTCTCTGTAGTGCCCCTCCTATACTTTCCAAGTATTATAAGGTCAAGGTCTGGTCCCCAGTTAATTGGGGGTTACACTGTGTTACCATGTTGTTTACCACTTTTCCATAGGATTCAATAGTCTAGCTCTTGGCCATGCAGTTGCATCATAATTTCTAGTAGGCATGAACCATACCATATCTGCCTCAAATGTCTTCATCAGCAAAAGTCTGCCTGCCATTTATGTAGCTGGAATGTCGCTCCGTTTCCCAGAGAGACATCCAAATAGACATCCTATTAGTCATATCCAGGTTGCTGAAAGCTGTAAACAAAAAACTATTTGGCAGGTAGTTCTAGTTAGTAAATATTCTTTCAGCATCCCATTGCAAACAAAACTATACCAGCCCTGCTGCTCAGATTGCTATTTTTGATGCCTTTGTGTGTGGTCATCGAGGAAGTGCTGCAGTTTAGCAGGACTGACAGTTTTAAAAGATGAAATGCTTACTACACAATGAAAACAGAACGATTTAGCGTGGCAGTTTGTTATATACATTTAACAAACTGAACCATCTCCATGTACAATCGTCCAAAGGGTGGGAGATGCCATCTCACTGGAAAAGAATACATAGCAGGCCTTCCTGAAGACGGGTTATTTGGTAAACCAAGAAAACTTGATTGGATCAGCCCGCACAGACAATAGTCAGTCGCTGACTAGTCAGACGGGGCTATCTGATGCCACACTGCTCCTCAGTATGGTCATCTCAAACTTCCGGTACAATGAAGAAGCAGGTGCCTGCTTCACTAACAATCAGAGGAAGGATGCAATATCCTGTTGCTGCTTGTCCATTAAAGGGCCCTCTCTTAAATTCGACACTTCCGCAACTGCATTTCATTTTGCTGCGCCAACACCTATAGACCTGGACCTCATTACCAACTCTGATTGGCGGCTGTAGCAGTTCTCTTCTGCCCCCATTCAGGCGGTACCCAACACCTTTCCAAGTGAGGCGAGCTCTCAGCTCAGACCAGGCAGGTTAGGGCAGCAATTCAGATTTGACAATACCTCTTGCAACCTGCTTTCTCGTTTAGAAGATACCTGTCTGTTATGAAAGCAAAAGGAGATACTGGTAGGAGCCATACACAAATGTACACATCTACTACATTTTTGTCAGCAACTATTAAGAAAAATGAAAATCCTTCAACTAAACTGTCATAATTTAACAGGGAAAGTCCTGCGCCCATGCAATATAACTTGGCTGAGTAAAACTATTAACACTTCAGAAAGTAATAATAAATTAGGCGAAAACAAAACTTACAGCACAACGAATTTTCAATGTTACCAGACTCCAGAAATGGAATAAAAAGCGATACCAATTTAAGACTGCAAGAAAATAATAAACAGCATGCATGTGCATTTAACCAGATGCGTGAGCACTTGCATGTAAAAGACGCATAAGAAACAATGAAAATGTACGAGCACAGTTATCACAGTGCTGAGACACACAAGGGAAACCAGCATTGGCAAAGCCAAAAAGGTCTGGAGTTGGCTGCCAGGTTTTCAGCTTTGCATTGCTTTTTTTGTTTTGTAAGGATGTTAGCAAAACTTTATTATTGAAGTTGCCAATCACTCACCAATTCAAAATTTTAAAAAAATGTCTAAAAACAAAAATATGTTTGGTCTCAAAATTCATAGTAGTCCTAGGCACTGAAGGGAAATACTCCGAGTGAAAATGTGTTCCTTGTGAAAGAGCAGTATGCTGTCACTCACAGTGAAGTTTTAGAGCGGCTGAAGTGGTTGACCAAGTGTGCCCCATGTTACCAGAGCTGTCTGAATTTGGCAACAGCGCATACATCCATTACAATTTTTTTTTTTTTAATTTCAGTAACAATTCATGTAAAATGTTCAAATAAGCTGAAGAAGGCCAGCGCTTGGACAAACATATATGGAGTCGTATTTTCAGGCTTTGCACCGCAGATTTTAATTTATGCATTCCAGGCCTCAGTGAAAAAATGCAGCCCTAGGGGAGTAAACACGCTAACTATACTATGCAGAAAGAACTTAACCACGTAGGAAATACCCTGCAGGTGCAAACTGTGCGTGCCTTAGGTGCAGGCACAGGGATGACGGACCTGCCCCTCATTAAAGCTGCATGCCAGAGATGCCGAAAGCACTGTTGGGATTGAAGAATGGCACGTTAATACAACACTTATCCTTCAAGGATAAACAAGGCTGATTTCTACCCAAAAACATTTATGAGCTTAATTTTGTTTCATGGGTCCCGAGTGGCACCAAGTTGTACCCTAAGCCGCACCTTCCCTTTGTTTTGGAATAAAAGATCAAAGGCTGAACTTGTAAGTGAATGTTAGTTGATGAAAAGACACACTTTTTAGCTTTAAATTCGTGAAGCTCTTAGATGCTTCACCCAAAGCTGAGCAACGTTTTACTTCGATTTGAAAACTATTGATTGGCAAAGCCAATAGGTCTTGCCTATGAGAGCTATGGGCAATGTTTTGCAGCCATGCTGGACAGCAGCGCAGATGCTTTGCAGTGTGGGTAAAACTAATTTTAAAATGCAGTATTACGCCGTCGAAGGCTAATGCGTTTTTCTTTTTTAAAAGTGCAGTAGCGAATGATAAATTATAGCCCTTTTTAAAATTATTTTTAGCCATGTTGCACAGCAGCTACATTGCTATACAGCATAGCCACAAATCATTACCAAATTCGGCAATGCCCATGCTGTACAGCATGAACAAAGGCAATGGCAGAGCCAATAGTCTTATGCTTATTGGGTCGCAGCACAATACCCCTATGATTCTGAGCAAGTCATTTAATCTCCTCACGTGTGAAAAACAAAAAAGATTTGACATTTGGCAAAAAATCCTATCATGTAAAGAAAGCAATTGCGCCCATGTCCATGTCTTAATGAAAATACATTTGGAAGCAGCTATGTTGCCACAATAAAAGCAGATAACATCTGTTGTTAAAGGAAAAAAAGGGCTCCCTTGAAAAGCATGTGGCATATCTATAAATAGCGAGAGGTTCAACAAGGATGGCAGGGAAGAAAAAATGTAAAAGTAATACCTCAATCACTGCGCGATCAGCGGAAGTACAGCAATCAAGCTGTAGCAATCAGAACGTGGTCCTGCTCCAGCCAAAAGAAGAAGACGTGAAGCCAGCATACGCTGGCCAATTAGCAGGCAGCAAGTAAGCGTGACAATGAGGCCAACAAATGTTAAGCAATGGGGCTGTAAGCCCCTTGTTGTATACAATATCTCTCGCAAGCAAGAGCGCAAAGGCAAGACCCAAAAAAGGCCTATAGACTAAATGTGTGGGGTATTTGAGGCTGTCATACCCACAAAGTTGCACAATTCTTAGGTCTCACCTGTCTGGTTGAAAAAGACCTACTGTGAGTGTCTTAAAAACGTGCATATGGTTTACAGCCCACCCACTGCATATCAGTCGACGGCTCTAACGTCACTCATTTGCTTGCTTCTTTTTGAGCAGTTTGCCTTCCTTTTCTTTGTCTCTCATCTGGAGCACAGCTTCTTTACTACCCTTTTGACTGACAGACGTATCCTACCACTGCTCATATATAAAGAAATTACTTTTCCTTTTTTCTTTCAGCACTACACTAGAGTACGCATTTTGTAGTTCTCTCATCCATACATACTGATTCCCTGCTCACACCCAAGCCCCCTATAGGACCCTGTGGGTTCCCATTCCCTCTATGTCTGAGCTGGTGAGTGGGATGTTAATGCTGAGAGTGAATCATGTAACACAATGTTGGTGTAAGGTGTGGAAGGGAAGCTAAGAGAATAGGACAGATGCAGGGAGGATGGAGCCCTGACATGACCCATCTGCTGCTACTTTAACTTATGGGCCAATCATGAAAGAACTTACCACCTACATAAATGGCTCCAGACTCTTGTATGAAGAGTCTGCTCTCTACCTACAACATTTTGGCAACGAGGATGGGAATATGTAGACTTTAATAATATGTTTGTGTTGCGTTAATACCATTGCCAGAGGAGGAGGCCCTTCGTGAGAAGGAAGATGGCCTTGTGACCATGGGGGGACTAGTTTGGGGCTTCCCACTGTCAAATACACTATCAAATGATGTCAGCTCAGGATGCTGGGCCAGAGGAGCCCAGTGAGGAGGCGGGATAAAGACAAAGAGCCAGCAGAGAGGAGTGCACAGTCCTAAGCTTAAGGACAATGATTTGGAGACAGTGTTTTAAGGATAGCCTTGTGGATACAGTGCAGTGCAGACAGTTGCAGAGGCAGGCAATCTCCTTTGCCCGAAGCATAACTCTGAAATGACCCAGAGAACTTCAGGCTGTAATGCATTCAATGGTGACCTAAGGAGCAGTGTTGGTGAGTATGCAGTTTGATTTCTCAATGAAGGCGACTGGAGCACAGGCTAGTTCATGCCTTTGGAGGGTCCTGTGTGCAATCTGCATTTTTTATGGCCAGAGTAGAGTGATCACTGGAGCGAACGCAGATCCTGCTAGCGCTGCGGTCTAGACGAAGGACAAAGGACCAGCATCAGGTAAGTTGAACTTTCCTCTCCAACGCAGGTTATCAACGGGGAAAGAAGTGGATGTGGTGTTTGGAAGCATACCAGTGCAAGATGCTCATTAGAGAGCATCACCTAAGCCCTAGATTTCAGACCTGGGTTTCGGAGTGCAGGCACTTGCTATGTAGACTTTGACATCTTGAAGGAGGGTAGGAAGCGGATGTTTGATTGGGACAGGTCTGAAGACATTGAAAAAGGAGTAGAACTATTTCAAAGGATATAGGAAGTAGAAATTAGGCTGTGTTACTCGAGGGTATACTGTGTCCTGAAGTAATGGGAACTGGAAACATTTTCCAACATCTGTCCACTTGTAATGTTAAAATAGGACAATCAGTTAATTAATCAGGGGGGCTAGTTGGCATTCATGGAGATCGTACTATTCTATGTGCTTTCGTTAAAAATAAGTATTGTTTCCCCACGAAATGTGAGGTTCATTGGGTAGGGGAACAGTTTGGCTGGTGATTCTTGTGTGCGGACATGAGCCGTATACATCTTATTGGGTAACATGTTGGATTAGTAAGTTTCTGGTCAAGTTGACCTTTGTTGTTTTAGAATTGCAATTTATGTTAATGGTTGTTGTGTGCTGAATGCTTAGAACTGCCAGACAGGTTAGGAGGTTTTAGGGGTACTGTCTGGACATTTACTTTTGTCTTTGTATGGAGTCTAGTTAGAAATTTGGGGTAGAGGGTGTAGTACACATCAGCATGTTGTTGGGTAGATATGTGCTGGCTGTGCGTATCCAAGTGTCGCAGTTGTGGGCAAGAGTACTACTTGGATATTAGAGTTACAAGTGTAGTAAAGTACACTTGAGCGTGTGCTGGTGTGAACTGAGGAAAGAGCAGTACACTGTTGCTAGAGGTTGTATTGGGGAAACCCCCTGGTATGCAAAGTTGGGGAAGAGTAGTGGCCCGGCATGAGAAGCTTCATGGGGGAGTACCCCATGGGTGCGATGGGGAAGAAGAGGTTGGCATTGTGGGCGATAGCTACAAATTTCACACGAGTCATCATTCTGTATATATGGAAACATTTGCTAGGTGTGCTATACAGAAGGTGTAGTGCATTTGAGATTGTTTTGTGGTGCGTTTTTACAGGTTCCCTATAACTGAGTCAGTGTTGTTTCTGAATGACATAGTTAAATGTAGCTTGTGTGCTGTAGTCGAGTACTTTATTACCTGCTGGACTGCTCTAGTGTTTGATAGTTGTGATGAATCAATAGTATTTCAGTATTCATCCACTGGAGGCTGTGATCATAGAGTTCAGAAGACGTCCCAACTGTTTCTGGTGCAGTTTTCCAAAGTGCGCGACACTGAGTGCAGATTAAGTACTTTATTCAGCCTGGTACTCAATCATGTTGGTTTGGCCAGCTAGTGTGACTGGGTGTCTTTGGCAGGTTGGAGTGCTGGGCTGCAGTTCTGAGTATATGTGCATGGTGTAGTGAGTTGTGCTTGTTGGAATCTTTGTGTTGCTCGTGAAAGACTGTGTGCGTTTGTTGTACTCCATAGTTCAATAGAGTGAGGTGGATGTCTGGGGACATTGTGGATAAGCGTAGTTGTGATGCCAGGTATTGCTTTGGAGTCTGATCAAAGAAATTTTGAATTGCAGCGATATATGGATAAACGTTTTGTTTTTGTTTTTAGCTCGGAATGTGTAGATTTAGAGATGATGGGGGAAAACCTTTATCAAAGGAAGCCAATGGGTTCAGTGCTCTGGTTGTCACATGACTGGGTGTCTGTGACTACATGACCTACGTGCATACATTTTGCATGGTTTCATTGTGAGTGGCAGACTACTGTTGGTAGTGCCTCATGTGCAAGGAGTTCGCAAGATTTGCATGTTTTGGACCTTTGTGCAATGGTAGTTAAAACCTAGTTGAATTGTTTCTTAGTTTGACGCAAGGTGTGGGTAGCTTCATGTCTCGACCCATAGCAGAGTTTCAGTGAATGCTATTCTTTTGTTTATGTATCTGTGTGATTACAGAAGAGTTTAACAGTTTGTTGTTGGGTGAATCTGTAAGCTAGACATGTTGGAGAGTGAGTGATTGTGAAGGACTGTTTCTGTATTTAATCTGCAAGGGCAATGGCTCTTGTTTTGTTGTTTGTAAGAACGGGAGGTGTGTAGTTTACTGTGCGTTTCCATTCCCTTCAAGTGTGAGCTAGTGTCTGGAATGCGGACAGTGGATGTTGCAATAGAAAGTTGGTGTGTGGTCTGTAGTGAAAGCTAGGAGGATGGAGCCCTGACAGTACCTACTTGCTGTTGCTGTAAACTAAGGATCTTAGGTGAAGACCATGCCTCTGATGGAGCAGGGTAAATGAAAAAATTTTAACCTCCTAATAATTTTCGTAAAATAAGTAATAAACATGTTCGTTTAAGTAAATAACCAACAATGTATGTTACATGTAAAAGGTTAAAGGTAACACGCTATTTTTTGTGCAAATTAATTAACTTATAATTGTTTACGTGTCTAACAACATATTTGCGTACTAATAAAATAATAAACGCATGATTTGTGCTTTTTAAATAAAACGTGTGGTGGCAAAATAAAGCGATGGTAAGTAAGGGACGGCTTTATATGTTGCTTTTTGCTAGGTAATACCTAATTGGGATACGTAGAAAGACGGGAGGGAAACAAAAGGGTTTATATTCTTTATTTTAACAATATTTTGTTTATCTTTGAAAATAGTGCGCTTAGGCCTGTTGAGCAGCGATATAAAATGGCCGCCATAAGCTAGAGTACGCATGTCCAAGAAGCCGTGTGGTAGAGGAGAGAGGCTGTGGAAAAGGATGACCACGTGATCGTGCTGAGAGCATAAGACGGAAGTATGGTCAAGGCTATTGTGACCTTTCTGAGCAGATGTGTGCCAAGATGATCAGCAAGAAGCGTGAGAAGTCAAACTGAATAAATGGACGGAACTGTTGAATCTAAAAAGTAGCAGAAAAAGATACAAATTGGACTGATCGAAACGGATGAGCAAAGTCATGAACTGTGGGAAACGATGCAAGCATGGACATTCCACAAGGAACTGGTTAAGACAAAGAAGTTTGATTAAAATGTATATGGGTCTGAGTGAACCAATGAGAGAGAATCACGCCATGAAGATGCAACATTTTTATTCAGTAAACTAGAATTAGGGTATAAGAAGACCTACTCTTGGTGGGAGGGATTAGATGCTGGAGAGTTAGATGTTGGAGAGTGAGATGCTGGAGAATTAGATGCTGTAGATGGGTGAAGTTGCGGTTGCTGATGCTGACGAGCTGATGCTGCTGCTGCTATTTTTATTTTCCAGTTGAGTACAAGATGCTGCTTTTGGAGAACCTTTTTATTCCTGTTAGATTTTTAAGTTAGAACTATTAGATTTTTCCAAGACAGATAGATTGATCTTTTAGAGTTCTTGCTATGATAACCTTATTTTTCCGTCTAATAGATATGCATTGCAATTTCAATTTATTCTTATAATGATGATAATTGTAATGATCTGAATAATAAGCTTAAAACTTATTTCTTGCTTCGAAACTTTATATAAACTTTATTATTCTTTAAACAAATGACTCAGTGATTCTTTAGCTCAATGATTAAGGTAAATTGTTAAAGAGTTTATTGTGATTGAGCTGGTCTTAATCACCATCAACTGATTCCTACTAGTTGGTCCATCGACCAATGAGCGGAATACCTTAAAGCAAATGAGAAACATTATGTCATGTTAAAAGAGGTATCCCGTCTCCTTCCAGCGAATCGTTTTCTCCTAGGTTAAGGACGGAGGAAATCCAGGGAATAAATGAGTAAGTGAATATATATGCGGTGTTATGGGCCCCACCGTCATATGGATATAGTTTGTGTGTTGGAGGAATAGTTGTACCTGGATGACCGAAGCATATAGGAGAATAATTTTTATTGTTAGCGCTGGATCACCTCCTATCTGAATGGCTCCAGACTCTTATATGAAGAGCCTGCCTTCTCACTACAACACCCCTCTTTGTTACTCTCATAACAACTAGTCCATTGCTTTCCTCGCCACTCCCCTGAAAAGCTATGTTTTTTCTCTACCTCCTACTAGTCTACCCTTTAGTCATGGAGGAGCAGCAGTAAAGGGCAGTGACAGGGCCAATGAATGACTGCAGCGTGCAGGAAGCCCAGCCCCCTCCCGTGCTAGACCACACACTCGAGAAATGCTGTGCGTGCAGCGGCTGCTGTCCTACTGGCGGACTCTCCTTGTTTGTTTTGTTACCACCTAATGTAACAACACAGAAGCCGGTCCCTTCTTCCAGCGAGCAGAACTCCTTTCTATCCGGACTGGATAGCACTACAACAGCCCTGCAGGGGTGGGTGCTAATGAAGGCGTTCATGTCACAAGAATGGAAGCCAGGGTTCACACCACACCCTTTATTTGGATGGGCTTAGATCTCTCCGCTGTCCCTCTATGTGAGGTCGCCCAGGCTCGATAAGGAAGGAGTTATACTTTCTGAAACCCTCTGCTGTCGTTCTCCTGAATGTCCTGTAAGCAACAAATGAAATATTTCACCAGCTTGAGCCTCTGAAAGGCTTTTAGTGACTTCTGACAGAGGAAGGCCATGTTCTGCCCCGCATCAGTTACACAGAGCTTCAAAACTGCTAGCAAATGGCAACAACTTTTATATACAATTAATTCATGAAATCCTTATATAGCAAAGTTCTCCAAATCCAACCAGCTTGGTGCTCATTTTTAGTCGTCCTTTCTTTTCTATGCAGTGAAATGTTCTGTGCTCAATGATTTCCAGTCTCTGCCACTTCAGATCACCATGCAATTGCTGCAGCACATACTATGCTATTGTCTTTTGCTTGCCTTGGAGTAAAAAGTATAGCTTCTGTGAGCAGTCTAGCTTTTAAGAGGCAGGCGTTGTGGCTCAGAGATGGAAGTTGCTCTTCATGATACAATCTACCTGTGATGTAAATATAGGAGGCTGTCAAGTGTTCATTGATTCATTATGGAAGATGAATCTAATGATACGAACATAGCACAAAGGGTTCTCTGACTCTCCAAAGTCCTTGCCACACAGGCAGTGGGTGGCCGGTGCCTATCTGGCACAGTCAGATCATGTGTAATCAAGTTTGAGCAACAAAAGATATGTCCGCTTCCTGTAGATAACACAGACTTCCGTTTAAATATGTGTCCACATTTTATAAGTTAAGTTATTGGAATACAGTTTGTCCACACTACAAACTATATCCTCTCCCTCGGAATCTAGTTTGCAGTTCTGAGAGAGAAAGTAAACTAAGGCACAGACATGGGAAGACACTTGCCTGTGATTGCACAATTTATTCAAGCGGTGGAGCTAACGCTGGAAATTTTGATATAAGCACCTGACCTTACCTAGCTTTGTGGCGCAATCGCAGAGCGAAATAAGCACTTCATGTTATAAAACTTCACACTAAATATAAAAAGTTTCCTTACACATGCAGGTAATTAATATGGCCCATATGTTAGCCGACGGTGAGGCAAGCTATCCGAGCTGAAGCAGCAGCCTCACAAAGTTTTGGTCAGGAGGGCAGCAAAAATGAACATCTTCCTCTATACAGAGAAAGAACAGTACATCCAAGCTAATGCCAACAGTACTGTATGCAGCCCGGAGAGAATAATCCATAACTAACCCAAATTGTGAAAAACAATTGGGTATTCCCTAGATTGGAGAACTAGATTATTATTATTTTGAGTTTTATATAGCGCTACTAGAAAAAACCAAAGTTCCAGCATCTGAGCCCCAATACACTAAAAGACAAAACGCACATAGATGGAACATCATGCCAACGGATTACACCTAAGTACTTCCACACATTAGAGGTTCAAGCACCAACAACATCGTTTCAACTTCCCATCCCTTAAACATTTTTAACACACACCCGACTGACAAACACACTTCCCAATCAGAAATCAAGTCACCATAAGGCAGCAATTCATTCATATAGTGGTATGTATTGCTTCTGCCAATTCACAACCTTCCCAAGTCATACATACAATGACAAACGTCCTTCACATTCTTACTCCCTCGCTGACAGTACGTGCAGGCAAGCAGGAGGCAACATGTGGTGTTCAAATGCTCTCTGGAGAATTCCTAGATTTTACAAGACCATGGCCTATGACAATACATCCAAATACCTGCACACAGGGGGAATTATGCAATAAACACCCGCCGGTGGATAGCCAAAATGCACAGGATGTTCAACATCACACACTAAGGTAATGACATGCTGTAGTGAAATACCACCAAAGGGCATTCTTGTAATACACCAGGTCCACCCACAGTTCATCCGCATCCACCACTAGAAAGCTCTGTATGCTCTGTCCCCAACTCCGTACTTCACCTTTTTTTTTTCCTTTTGTCACAAACACATTTGTGCACATACATAGAAGGGCTTTCAATCAGCCATCTTCATTCATTGGTCTCTTGTAGTGTCATTCACATTTGCCATTCATTCACCACAGCATAAAGCTTGGGGGCAACGAGTCATTCTACTTCAGTCATTGGTCCTCTTCTGTCTGAATGACAGACTACCCAGACACCACTACCGGGCACTTGCCGCTCTTGCAGTGCTTTGCCTCTAGCATGGGCACTGGAGGTGGTACACATCCCTAAATGGACTTTAAAACGTTTCAAATATGGCTGCCCTTCCAGCCACAGCTAGCCATCCCTGAATGTTTTTGGACTACTTTAATAAAAACACTCAAAGATGCAAGCATATGCGTGTGGGTGCCCTAACAGCTATCTTGTATGGTTTTTGTAATACTTTAATTAAAAACAATTCCAAGATGGCTGTCAGGCATGCATAGTCGTACAAACACTCAGGCATCCATCTTACAATGATTTTTGGCAAAGTCTAACAAACTATTACAAGATGGTCAACAGTGTGTCAGCATTCATGCGGCCTCCTTAATGAACTGTTGTCGATACAATTTGCCAAAAAACATTCAAAGCAAATAAGCACTGGCAAAGTCAACAGCTCAGCAGTCAACGCAGACATACTGGCTTTGCCAATACTCCCTTCTATGCAGCCCTTCCACTGGTCGTCATTTTTTCTTTGAGAAAAATCAGTAGACTCGGGCAGGGACAAGGGGCGCAGGACATCTATTCATGGAGGTGGTCCTATACCTAGAAAACAAACTTAACCTACTTTTGCCATCCCTGTTATTTATCTGTTCCTTTTTCTTAACAAGTGCTGCTTCCCTAATATTCCTATTACCTTTTTATCTCGTAACGTGAAGTGGTAAGCCAAGCGCCTGTTTTTTGAGGGAGGAGGGCTGTTATTTTGTGTGTGGTTTTTTTAAGTAGGGAGACCGCACCAATATTTTCTGCCAGCACCTGCCACTCTGTGCATGCAGCGAGGTACTGCTAAGGGAAAAGTTGGCCCTGTAGATGCATACCTGAAAATCTCGACCTTACATTATATAAATCTTTAACGACAGATAGTCTGACTCACACTTAATCCCACTGTCAAGCAACTGCTCTCCATCATGTTACTAAGTAAACCAATGCCATCCTAAAATATGCGAGAAGTGAATTTAGCTGGATTTAGTAATTGAATAGAAATTAACAGTTTGTTGGGAAAGACTTATGCAAGATCAAGATTTTGTTAATCTTAATACAGATGCGTTGTAGTATTGTAATGAGTTTTATGTGCCCTGTGACACGAAATAAAACTGACATTTTTGATTTTAGAGTCTATGTTTTTGCAACAGAAGTTTTTGAGTGGAACCATAAGAATGGCAAGGCTACAAGATCTACCACAGGAAGACATCTAAAATCTGGGTGTATGTGTATCATGCCTTCCACCTACATAAGGTTTTCCTCAAGCACACGTAAAACATGCCAATATTTTATATTAGTTTATGTAAGGCCTGGTAGATGCTATCTCATCTTTTTATCTCAACAGGGCTCGCTCTGCTGGCCTCCACTGAGCTCTGTGGGGGCAGGCTCTTTGATAAACAGATAAGTGTATTAAGCACGAAAACTAATAACTAGGAGCTCTTCGAAATTTTACTTTGGGTGTTAGTTCCAAAGTGGATTACATAAAACCAATAAACTGTCAACATAAATAATTCTCCTAGTTAGTATGCTGCAGCAGCGGCTCCGAGTGTCGCCCCACTGCTCTGCAAGCAGTGTAAAAAAGCAATCTAACGTTATTATCGTTTTCGTTTTCCTTCCTGCTTGGGGGCGGGGAGAGTGGGGCTGGGCTGGCCAGTGCAGATGGGGGGGGGGGGAGGGGTGTTAAGCACACTCCCCAAGTGCGCATGACTGCTTGGCAGGCCCTCTTGGGCCAGTCAAACTGTCTTGCGCACTTTGCATCTTCCCCACCAGGCTGCATTACACAGCTTGGTGGGGAACATGCCCAGCCTCCAAGCCCCTGTCTGAGCGCCAAAGCACGGCGCTCAGAAGAGATCACAACACTGCTTCCTAACTTCCAGAGAGGAATTGGAGATATTGAAGTCTCCTGATGGAGGAGTGGTATTTGTAAATCAATGAGGTACCTATTTATGAATTGTTATTACAATGAGTTTCAGGAGGCCCATTCATTTGTAAGGGAGCAATTCCCACAATAAAGTTACCCAGAGCGCCACTCAAGCCCGTCGCCCAGGGCCCCACTCAAGCCCGTCGCCCAGGGCCCCACTCAAGCCCGTCGCCCAGGGCCCCACTCAAGCCCGTCGCCCAGGGCCCCACTCAAGCCCGTCGCCCAGGGCCCCACTCAAGCCCGTCGCCCAGGGCCCCACTCAAGCCCGTCGCCCAGGGCCCCACTCAAGCCCGTCGCCCAGGGCCCCACTCAAGCCCGTCGCCCAGGGCCCCACTCAAGCCCGTCGCCCAGGGCCCCACTCAAGCCCGTCGCCCAGGGCCCCACTCAAGCCCGTCGCCCAGGGCCCCACTCAAGCCCGTCGCCCAGGGCCCCACTCAAGCCCGTCGCCCAGGGCCCCACTCAAGCCCGTCGCCCAGGGCCCCACTCAAGCCCGTCGCCCAGGGCCCCACTCAAGCCCGTCGCCCAGGGCCCCACTCAAGCCCGTCGCCCAGGGCCCCACTCAAGCCCGTCGCCCAGGGCCCCACTCAAGCCCGTCGCCCAGGGCCCCACTCAAGCCCGTCGCCCAGGGCCCCACTCAAGCCCGTCGCCCAGGGCCCCACTCAAGCTCCGTCGCCCAGGGCCCCACTCAAGCTCCGTCGTCCAGGGCCCCACTCAAGCCCGTCGCCCAGGGCCCCACTCCAAGCCCCGTCGCCCAGGGCCCCACTCTGCCCGTCGCCCAGGGCCCCACTCAAGCCCGTACGCCCAGGGCCCCACTCAAGCCCGTCGCCCAGGGCCCCACTCAAGCCCGTCGCCCAGGGCCCCACTCAAGCCCGTCGCCCAGGGCCCCACTCAAGCCCGTCGCCCAGGGCCCCACTCCAAGCCCGCCACTCAGGCCCGTCGCCCAGGGCCCCACTCAAGCCCGTCGCCCAGGGCCCCACTCAAGCCCGTCGCCCAGGGCCCCACTCAAGCCCGTCGCCCAGGGCCCCACTCAAGCCCGTCGCCCAGGGCCCCACTCAAGCCCGTCGCCCAGGGCCCCACTCAAGCCCGTCGCCCAGGGCCCCACTCAAGCCCGTCGCCCAGGGCCCCACTCAAGCCCGTCGCCCAGGGCCCCACTCAAGCCCGTCGCCCAGGGCCCCACTCAAGCCCGTCACCCAGGGCCCCACTCAAGCCAGTCACCCAGGGCCCCACTCAAGCGCACCATCCTATGCACCCTACAACACCCCCACCAGCCCTCAGAGGCTCATCATCTTGTGTACTCCATGAGGCCCAGCACCCAGTGATTTCCCCAGGAAGCACATCACCAAAAACATCACAAGAGCAAAATGCCGTGCATTCCTTGGAGCCATCATACTATGTTCCCTGAGGTTCCTGCTGCACAGTTACATATGTGTGTGTATGGTATTTCCATAGCACGGTCCAAGCCAAAAGACAGCAGAGCGCTGCACATGGTCAAAGGAAAACAAAGTTAATGTGTAATAGGAGAGGAAGCTGGGTTGGGGGAAGTTAATGCATTGCGATGTAATGTTCTTTAAAGAGGTGAGACTTTCCCTTTCCTAAATTGGAACAGCTTTTGGGCGGTCCTAATGGACATGGGCACATTGTTCCAGAACATGGGTGCAATACATGGAAAAGACCTGCCGTGTATGACTGTTAGTCCATGTGCATATTCATTCTTGCAAGTGTACTGGTCTCGGTGCCTGGGGTCTGTAGTTTTGTTGGACTGTGGGAAAAAGGTTGTCTTTAAGTGTGTTGATCTGTAATCAAGTGTATTTGATTCGTGTATGTCTCTGAACTACGCTGAATGCTTCTGTATGCATGCACTGTACGAAATCCAAACATATTGGCTTCTGTAGAGTCAATATTTACCAATATGGCCATCTTCCCGCTGTGAAATACTGAACTATTTAGAAAGGTAGAGTCTCCTGGAACTTATCAGAACTATGAGCTCTGCTGGAAACCAGCCAAAGAGAGTTCTAACAATAGCTGATTTATAATTAACTTCTGAAAAGGATTTGTGACCTCCTGGTATGAATACTGCGGAGTGTACTTGTGCCAGTGTTTTGAATGTGGAATGTTCTAATAGGTGTTGTGAGCTAAGAGGGCGTGTGCATTAGAGGCAGTGCAGTAAACCTTACAGATTGTAATCTTTTTACGCGACAGGTAGGGCACGGTTAAGTTTTATCATTAACTTTCCACTTAGGAAAAAAAAAATGGTGAGAAGTGGATATTTACGATTACATAATTTTTACCCAACAGCTTCACCACTGGCATGAACATGAAGCCATTAAATAATTATTTTAGTTTCTGCCAAAATTCTATTTGTGTGTCCCCATTTATAAAGACGACTGCTTACATACACAATATTGTTTTCGGCGTCATCATAAAACCACTGGGATACTTGAAAAAAGTATGTATGAAACTTACTAAGAAGGGTGCTTTACTTCAGAATTTGACCTTTTAGCTCACCAAAAATAAATCACAATAACTTCTTAGACAGCGTTTGCACTGCACTTTTTCTCCTTGATAAGAGCTGTAAACAGCCTATGTTGCTGTTGTTCAGTTTATTCAAATGATCAAGCTCAAAAGAAATTAAAGGTGAGCTGGCCCCGCCGGGGCTGGAACTTGTGACCTTGACATCATACAGTTGTCAGCGGCAAAACTAACACTTGGACACTTAACGCAGGATCTAGAACAAAATGCGCTTGTACAGTATCGTGAACTACAGACACAAGTTTAGGTGCTCAGCAAATTTAATCAGATCAATCTAGAAGTGTCTGCCCACAGCGGTGGGAGTGTATCCGTGGCTATAGAAAACGCGAGCTTCGCTGCCATGTCTGGCCATAGTTGTATTTCAGATGAAAAAAACATGATGGAAAGGAACATTCATCACTTCTATCGACGTTCCTTGCACCAAGGCAAAACAACCATTGGCAACGCTAACAGGTTTGGATTTAATGATACAAAGGGCACGACTGCCCACATTGAGAAAATCTCACCGGGTGCTGTCCTAGCACCTGAAAATCACGCTAGGGGATGCCAATTCTCGTTCGCCAACCTAACGTTGTCGAGCCGCACATGAGAAAAAACTCTGCCACATGGCAGTTGGCGTAGTATTGCCGTAATGCAGAGTGGGCAAAACTCTGCCAGCAGAGCGGAATTTATCGCCCAACCCTACTTAGGAGCAGAACACTGTGATAAGTACTGCCAGGAGATTGCTACAAGCAAACGGCCCGAGAAGACGACTCTACTGAAGGTTAGCCACAGAGCAGTGAAAGCAACAAAGTCTGCAGTATTACAATGCTTAAAGTGGGCAGGAACGGAAGGTACGAGCAGAGAATAACGTGTATTAAAAACCCTGACAAGAGGAACCAGAGCAAAAGCAGACAGATGATGTAAGGAGAAAGACAGAACAAGGGAAGGTGCACTGCTTACACTTTCAATAACACCCAATTGGGACAAAGTTTCCCAAGGTGGGGGAAGGGGAGAAAGTCACACATGACATACAGACAAATGCCAGCCGTACACATCTTTACAGTGCATCATTGAGATCCATGTCAAAGCAAGAGTTTAACATCAATTTTTGGGGACAGTTTTCATTTTGTGGAAAAGAAGTGCCATGCTTGACAAGCACAAACAAAAGTCGCCTCTGTACCTACTGGCGTTGCCACGACTGAAGCAAAATTAAAAGGCTTGCACCCTAAAAAAAGAGTAAAAGTAGCTGCAAACCAGGAAAAGAAAAAATGTAACATGAGAAGGCTTTTCTTTAGGAATTGCAGTTGCTTGCGCTTGGTGCACGAGTTTCAACATGCTTTAATAATCAAATACCATTTTTGAGTTATATGTCACAGCAGATGGGAAGCTCCCGGCAGTTCGCAAGTTTCCCCCATCTACTCTGCCTGACCTTAACTACACAATATACCGAGGTCATAGACACACTCCAGGGAACACAAAACAACGTACAAATACGAAAGGCCACTCGGAAAGCCTGGAACAAGGTGCCCAGCAGCGTTTCCAATCCGTCAACTTTGATTTGGGTATTTATTTGGCGTTTTATGTGATATTTTGTTCTAAAGTATTTGTATGGCGATGGCTGATTTATAGTAAAATCTACGGGCATGCTAAAAATAAACGTCAATTACAAAAGTATATCGAAATGGAGCACAAGTAACACAGCAAATAAAGAATTATTTCGAAAATATTACCGGTTTGAGCGGTAACATTTGAATGAACCATACAAGAGTGATCTACAGCCACGTGAGTCCAAATTATGTGCTGAAACTTATGCCTATTGGTAGGCTGAGCCACGTCCAGCTGGAAGCTTCCTGAAAATCATGAAATGTTGAATGATTTTCAGGTCATCTGCAATTACTATGCAGATGATACTGTAGGCGCGATGTACCGCAAAATCTTTACTCCCCAAGAATCCTCTCAATAACACTCCCATGGGAGGGTGGGTGTTAAACCTCAATTTCGGGAGGCAATGTGTCCCAAGATAAGATGTAAATCAGCATATCAAAAATACAGTCAAATAAGCAATAAGTGAGCTCTAGTGTGGAATTTGAAAACAAAGTTTCATTACAAAAAATCAAAAGATACAATACAAAAGTAGTAAAGTGCAGATGCACAATACCATTGCCATGAACGCTATCAGTAATAGGGCAATACAGAATAATAGGCAAAATCAAAAATATTTTAAGTCCCAAATGAGCAGCAAAATCAAAAAGAGTTCAGACAGCATCCCGGCTCACCCCTAAATCCAAGGGTTTTTATAGGAAATGTTCTCATATAATGGAAAGTGCAGATTCATCATGGTGTGACCAAAAAAAACAAAAAAAAAAAACAGACTTACAGCAAATCAGAACAAAGAATTTTAGAGCGTCATTCAGCCTTACCCCATACACACTACCCCACTACACGAATGAAATCAAACCCCTCTATGCTAAAGTCATACGGAGAGGTCAGAACAAACTAGTTACAAAACAAAATAAAAACTATTGAGAATTTATTTATCTATTTAAAAGGTTTTATACAGCGAGCTCACGGGAGAACATGGCGTCTGCTAGTTGAGCAGCCGCGTGCGTCCGGATTACTTATCCCCATCCCTACCTTTAAACGAGTAATGTTACCTGGCATTGAACTTGAAATCCTCCGAAAATCTCCAGAAATTCTCCAGGAGTTTTCTCGCCGCGGCTCTCTTTTTGTTTTATTGCCACGGTTTGCCGGGATTTGGCAGAGAGTGTTGTGGATGTTTGTTGAGTCTCCCGGCGCTCCCCGCCCGCCCTGCCTTCTACGCTGGTACGGGGCCGCCCTGGAGCTGAGGCGCGGCCGCAGAGCGGCGGCTCGCAGGCTCCTCCGGTTCAGCAGCGCCAGCATCAGCTGGTTTTTCGATGCGGAAACCTCTAGACGCGCCGGGGGAGAGCTTGGAGCTGCTCCGGAGGAGTTTGCGGTTCCGTCTGCCCCGAGCACTTTGTCTAACTCGATCAGCCTGAAGTCGATTGTGGGCAGTGAGGGGGGACTATCCCCTGCGCAAGCCTCGCAAACCCCCAATAGACTCACAGAAGAACACGAGTGCCCAGGAGGCACAGGACTGCCTCATAATACAGGAGACAACACAGGAGACAACACAGGAGACCGGGGGGGCCTCAAGAAACCCGAAAGCCAGGATAAAGCCGGGATAAAGCGAGGTGGGAAAAAAGGTAGGAAACATGGAGGGGGTGCGCCTGGTTATAGCAAGGTGAAAGCTAAGGAGAAGGAAAGTAGGAAATTAGGGGGACAGCTAGAGGAGGAGCAGGCCTTGGAAGGCGCTAACAATAAGAGCATCTCCAGCGATTGTTCAGCTTTCCAAAACTACCAGGTTAAGGGAAGGAGCATAAAAGGGGTGAGGGAAAAAAAGCATTTCCTCGCATAGTAAAGTTAAAGTCACCCCCTCATTGCGGTCCTTCTTTAGAGTACAACCTGAGGTCTTGATCATTACAAAGCAAGGGGAGGACCTCAGAGGAGACGTTGACACTGGCTTCACTGGCCCTGCATTTGGCGTATCTCGAAATAATATGGAACCAGCAGGGATCCTCCTTAGTCAGAATCTCATACCCACTGCAATTGCTGAACAGCTGCCTGAACCATTGTTGGGGAGAGAGGTGGAGTCAGCCGTCCAGAGCGAAGCTGAAGTTGCTAGTCAAATCACTGGAGGGGTTGAGTTAGGCCATAAGTCTCAGGGGGAGACTGGGCCCCCTTTGGCTTCGATGGAAGCTCGGTTTGCCTCATTAAAGGAGGACATCAAGAAAGGTTTCGCGGTATCAGCCGCCAACCAAGGCGAGATAAGGAATTCATGTGAGAACTTAGAGAAGAAGGTGGACCTTCTAAATTCCAGAACTAAGGCCCTCAAGAGTTCTGTGGAAGAACTTGAAGCTAATCTAGGGACAGCAGAGTCAAAGATCCAGTGCCTCCAAAGAGGGGAAGCTGCTCTTCGGGACAGAATGGAGACGCTTGAAAATAACTCCCGAAGAAATAATCTCCGTGTCATGAACGTTCCAGAAGGGAAACAAGGGTCAGATCTCAAGACATTCATTGTCCTGTTGCTTAAAGAAGTCCCACCACTTGAAGAGTCAACAGAGTTCCTGGAAAAAGACATAGAAAGAATTCATAGGGATCCGTTTCGCCTGAACCCAAATAGGGTAAAACCAAGGAAGATTCTTATTAATTTCCTTAACTACTCTGTAAAAGAAAAGATCTTGAATATGGCTTTAAAGGCGAAAACGTTAAGGAGTAGGGATTTCTCCTTCGAAGTTCGCTCGGATCTCTCTAAAGCTACCCTAGAAAGGCAGTGGGAACTCGGCAGAAGGATGGACAACTTTAAGAAGATCGGTACAACTTAAATTTCCGGCCTTCTTAAAAGTTATGCACAACAACAAAATGCACAACATTAGATCAATCCAGGAGGCAGATGAATTGCTTGATACTATTAGCAAGGAGGTCCCATAGGCCCCTTGCAGAAGCTTTGTCTGTTCTGTTCTGATAGAGGAGCACAGTGCAGGGTAGAACAGAGTTCTATATTGTATTTATCTGATCATATTACACTGAAGCATTGAACGGCAGGGCTGCATGTATTCAGACCCTGCACAATAAATCAAGGTAGAAGAAATGAAGAAATGAAGAAATGAAGAATGCAGTAGAAACATAGGAGGTCCCTTAGGCTGCGCAGGGTACACAATTACCGCTTTCTGTTTTATAGCACTTACTTGGTTTTTTTCTGTTTGGTAAGGGCTAAACTTCGACTAGTTTAAATTTTTTTTGTAGAGTAACACACATTCACAATAGGGATAGGGGGGGTAGTTCATGGACGCAACACCTGGACAACACCGGTCCAGACAAATGGGGGAAGGGTTCTCCAAGGGGGGTGGATGGGGGGGGGGGGGAAGGGGAGCACAGGGGGATAAAAAATAAAATAATCTCATCCGCCTCAGATCCGTTAGACCTGTTAAACTTAGTTTGGATAGATTCAGTTAGAATGCAAAGAGCCGGACGCTGCCGCTGCCTTGACTTATTGCGGGCTGGAAGGGTTAAACTCCAAATATTATGACAATACTTCAGATACTGTCCTGGAACGTCAATGGCCTGCTCGTGAGGTCAAGAAGAGCTAGAATTCTACAATATCTGAGAGATTCCCCAGCGCAGGTCATTGTCATTCAGGAGACTCATCTTCTCAAGGCAGAGACGAAAGAAATTCTTAAAACTCAGAAATGGGTGGATTCTTTTATCTGCACCGACCAGACGGTTAATATTAGAGGGGTGCTGATTCTCTTCAAAAAGCAAGCCAAGGCCCAGATTCTACAACATAGGGAAGATCCAGGTGGCAGGTGGTTGATACTGAAGATCACTCGAATAGGTATCCTTTTTACCTTAGTTGGGTATTATGGCCCGAACCAGGACGATCCATCTGGTCTTAAAAATATCTATTCACCCCTCCTGGATTTTCCAGAGCCAGTGATATGGGCAGGAGATTTTAATATGGTTCTTGACCCTAAACTAGATAAATCCTCAAATAGCAGAGCGGCAGTCCCCTCAAGATCCAGGGCGTCTCTCCTGACAATGATGTCCCAAATGGGCCTTTGCGATATATGGAGGGAAAGGTCAGGTCAGCAACTGGGGGCATCTTTTAGAAATTTTAAGTATAAGCATAAGTCAAGAATAGACTATATTTTGCTCAGCTATAGTCTTAGGGATAGAGTTAAAGATATAAAATACCTGCCATCACATTTGTCGGACCACTCAGGCATTTTATTAGCCCTTGATTGTATACAGCCACAGCAGACTAGAGTATGGTCCTTTGATCGATCACTATTACTTGAAGAGGAAGAGAGTCTCTCTCTAATGAAACAAATTATTCTTAGAGAATAATTTAGGTACAGCTGATATTACTACGGTCTGGGATACCCTCAAAGTTTTTTTGAGGGTTATCATTAACAATAGATCTAGCTATAGGAGCAAAAAGTATTGGGAAGTGACTTCAGCCTTGGAGGTAGAAATGAGGGAAGTGGAGTTAAAACTGAATAGCCAGGCTGGTATAGGCTCGAAGGAAGACCTGGATAAATTTAAAGAATTAAAGGAACAGCTGGATGGCATTCTCCAAAGGAGGCTCATGCGCAGATGGGAGGCAAGTAAGATCGCCCATTTCGAGTATGGGGAAGGAGCAGGAAAGTTACTTGCATGGAAAATCAAAGCAGACCAGCTCCGAAACCATATAAAAGAAATTACTGTGAGAAACGGTGCAGCCTCCTTATCCTCGGATGAAGATATTGGTGAGGCCTTCTTGGAATACTTCCAAGATGTATACAAAGAGACCTGTGCAGAAGATACACCTAAAGTAAAGGGATGGTTGGATGGGATTACATTAACACCTATTAGTCCCAAGCAACAGACAGATCTGGAGCAAGCTATTACGCAGGAGGAAGTGAGGAAGGCTATGGCGGGATGTAAAAGGGGTAAAGCTACTGGACCGGACGGGCTACCAGTTGAATTTTATAGATCCTTGGGGGAGGGTATAATTCCGGTATTAACCCAACTATTTAATAAGATACTATTGGAGGGAATTAGCCCGCCTAGAACTTGGAACGATGCTACAGTAGTCCTGATCCTGAAGCCCGGCAAAAATCCAGCTAGTTGTGGGTCATATCGACCCATATTGCTTTTAAACGCCGATTATAAAATCTTCACTTCCATTTTAGCTAACAGGCTGGGGATGGTGGTGAATGACATCTTTCATCCAGATCAGAAAGGGTTTGTGAAAGGGAGGCAATTAGCAGACCTCGCATATGATCTGGTCGGTGCAATAGATATCGCTTCCACCTATTCACTTCCTCTAGCAGCCTTAACTTTGGATGCCACCAAGGCTCTCGACAGGGTGAACTGGGTTTACCTGTCGGAAGTCATGGCAAGATTCAACTTGGGGGATAAGTTCTGTCGTACCATCCAGCTGCTATATCAAGCACCGTCGGCCAGGCTGTTGGTCAACGGAAGTCTGACTAAGGCTTTTAATATAACCAGGGGAACTCGACAGGGCTGCCCTCTCTCCCCCCTACTTTTCGACATGCATATAGAGCCTTTTGCGCAACGACTCAGAGAAGATGTTAGCATCGAGTCCTTCAGACACGGGGATTGGGAAAGGAGGGTGGCCCTGTACGCGGATGATATCCTGATACTCTCAGCAGATTTGGACACATCCTTCCCGGCAGTCATTAGACTGGCAGAGGAATTCGGGCAGGTCTCGGGATATGAGGTAAATGCTGGGAAGACCGAGATTATGACTTGGAATATTACGGAAACTCAACACCAGGTCAGTTCCAACATGCGTTACTTGGGGGTCAGAATTGTTCAAAATATAGATAAAATAGCAGAAACCAACTTAGTGCGAGTCCTAAGGGAATGTCATAAGCAGATTAAGTCATGGGCCTACCTCCCTTTATCCATCTTGGGAAGGGTGAATCTGGTAAAAATGACGATATTACCTAAGATCACCTTTCTCTTTAATACAATCCCCCTTCATTTCGACAAACGTACTATAGATAAATTCCAGCAGGAAATAAACTCTTTTACTTGGATATATAGATCTACCAGAATAGCCTGGAAAAAACTAAGGCGTAGGAGAGAGAAAGGAGGTCTCGCGCTACCTGACCTACAATATTATGCATGGGCGTTCCAGCTTTCACATTCCCGGATGCTATTAAAAATGCCTGCTAGCACTGGGGGAGGAGACATGTTTCTGGCCATGTTAAGAGGGGCTGGTTTACCGGAAGAGGGCTTCATGTTTAAATTTGGGGACCAAAAATTCTTTAAGAAGGTTAAACTCGAGGTCCTCCAGGCATTCGCCAGAATATGGGAAAGGTTAAAAACTTGGTGGGCCTTAACTATTTCTCAAACCTAGCGCCACTTTGGGATTCACCCGGCTCACCGGAATGCCTCCAGGACAGGTTGGCGGTACCACTTAAAGAAGCCGGGCTAAAAGTATGGGGCGATCTTGTCAGTGAGGAAACGCTCATCTCTTGGGAAGATCTAAGAAAGAGAGTGGGCAGCGGTCTCTCAAGATTTAAGTATATCCAGTTACAAAGCTGGGTACAATCCCAGTTAAGACAGAAAAAATCTATAGGTGGGGGTAACAGTCTTGAGCAACAGTTAGTCGAGAGGCCAGCGGGGAAGGAGGTGGTTTCACATTGGTATTGGGCTATAGAAGAGGCAGTGGATGGCGAATTTAAACTTGCAAACGAGATATGGAGGGAACAGATTCCAAATGCACAGTGTGATCTCCTATGGCAGGATTCATTTAAAACTCTCTTTAGCCTAGTTAAACCTGCCTGGTTGAAGAAGAACCATCTATTCACTGTGCACAGAGCTTACTTAGCTCCTCTTAGACTATCTAAATTCCTAAATGGGTCCCAAGTTATGTGTAAGAAGTGTGGGTTGGTTGAAGCCTCAGACATGCACATGTTCAAAGACTGCCCCTCCATTGTCTTATTCTGGGAAGAAATACGGAAAACGTTGGAGAGCATCTTGAGAGTACCAATTCAAATGGATCTGACCCTGATAATCTTTGGCCTCAATAGCTACATCGTAGGCCCAGTCAGATCTCTTCTATTTTATTCGATACTACTGGCCAGGAGGCAAATTTGTAAGCATTGGGTAGACCCAGCCCCTCCCAAGCATTCAGATTGGTTGACCTCATTATATGAAGTATCTAAGATGGTCTTGTCCAGAGCTTGCAGTAGGAAAAAGATTGCATACTGGGATTTGCTGCTCCAATGGAAGTAAGCCAAGAATGAATTAGCAATTTCTATTTATGCTTTTTGATTTCATCTATACTGGAATGAAGGGCGGGTCCTATGATTATGCCTTATTGGATACTCCTTGGACCATGTAGGGCTTCCCCCTGCTATTGAAAGGGTCCATCAGGTTCTTACGGACCTAGCTGGAGTGAAACCTATCCCCTTTTCGAGGGGAAGTAACATTCTGGTCTGATAATGTACCCGTACAGGCTGAAGGCACCGAGAGATTCCATCGAAGAGCCTATGTCATCTCAGGTCGTTGAGTAAGGGTACGAACAGACGGTGTGTTTGCTGCGGTTGGAGGCGAATGAGGACAAAAAAAGAAAAAAAAAAAAAAAAGGTTTTATACAGCGCGAAGATGCCCCCTGGGGGTATCAGAGCACTTTACAATTGAGGGATCACGAAAGGTACAGGAAGTAATGGAACTAAACCAATAGATCAAAATACAATCATAACAGTCAAATAGTAAACAAGGGTGAGGAGAGTGTGTCCTAGAGTGCTTGGGAAGCGGGGGCTCTAGGGCAGAAATTTGTTAATCAGTAGCACTTTAACTTCTTTTTTGAAAGATGCCGTAGAGTGGTTCAGTCTGATTTCAGGGGGCAGGGAATTCCAGATTCCCGGAGCGATACCCGAGAAAGCTCGATTGTACGTTTTCTTTTTATAGAATTTCTGTGGCTTCAGCAGTAAGGTGCTGGCACATCAAAAGGATCTAGAGACATCAGAGAGCTAAAGTTTTTCTGCGAGGGATATCAGGGTGTATAAGTAGAAAGCTTTATGGGTCATGCAGGCCATTTTTAGTTGTATCCTTACATCATATGGGAGCCAGCTTAGGGATTTCAGCTCAGTTGTGATATGGTGGTTTCTTTTAGAACCTTTGATAAGCTTTGTAGCAGAGTTAAGAGAGGCCCTTAGTGGAGCCATCTTAGATCTACGAAGGCCGCAGAGGGCTGCGCTTCCATAATCCAACTTGAAAATCACTAGGGCTTGCACTGCAGACTTGAAATTACTGGCGGGGAGGAAAGGTTTTATTTTCCTTAAAATGCTCATTTGGAAGTTCGCTCCTTTGGTGAGAGCATGTTCTGCATGTTCAAACTCTTATCCAGCATAACACCCAGTGAGCTTGTGGAGTCAATAATGCGTGGTATGCAATAAAGAGCTATTAGTTGATTCATCCATTCTTCGATGTCTGGTGACTGTTTGGGTGGGGCGATTAAGAGAAATTCTGTTTTAAGAGTGTTTAATTTAAGGTGATTGAGTGTCAGCCAATTTTGCGTTTTCTGTAGAATTGTGTTGAGTGACCTGATGTCCTCGGAGGAAGAGACTTTCAGATAAAATTGGGTGTCATCGGCATACATGTGATAATGGATGCTGGATAGGTTAA
>CAWUFW010001131.1:2040000-2077500 GCA_963921515.1 Calotriton arnoldi
CAGGAGAAGGGAGATGCTGCTCAACTCACAAGCACTTTGGTTGCAGTATGTATAGCCCAATGCACACTTCAGTTCTTTGTTCAACACTGCAGATAAGGCCCAATTTAAAGCCAACTGAAAATGCTATTATGCACTTTAAAATCCTTCTCAAACTACCTAAAAAACGAGTGCTAAGCAGACTCCAAAACACAATTTGAAACAAACAGAACAGGCTAAGTTGCCTCTACATTAAGCTAGACTTTGGATTACCTTTTCTTCCTTTTTGCGTGTTTTTATATATGCAGTTGCACCCAGAACTACTCAAAATGTTAGCTGAATGCTTTATCTTACAGCACAGACCCTTAGATATGCCTCTTTTTATGTATCTCTTCATGTATTTACTTTTGCAAAATGATGGTAATGCCTTATAGGAACATGCTCAACACCAAGACTGATTGTGAGGAACTTGGCAAACCTGAGATATTTGGACCTTATCCTGTCTTCCAAAATACCTGCCATCATCACGAGTTGCTATTTCAACTCTATACTGTGTGCCATATCCGGACATTTTACAGCAAGGTAGATCGCCTACGATCACATTCTGTTGCCTTCCCCCAGATATTGCCTTTTTCCTAAAGCATCAAGGGAACACCTAAGTGAATGTGCACTTAATAAAACATTTAACATAACCTACACTTGAATAGTGCAAACAACTCCTGTCAACGATGCATCCATATAATGAGCCTGTTGTACTCACAGGAGTACCAGAAGAGTCACCAGAGGCTTGCACTCGCATAGTTGTCACTTTGTAAGAATTTATAAGCGGTTTGCCACGGATTTTCTATACTGATCCACACACTTATCTTACACTGAAGTGGTCCAGGTGCAAGAGGTGCATTACGTGTAGGGACATGTACCAATACTCACATTTTTCACAATGCATGTAGTAGGGGAAAAATATTTTGCTGATGTATTTCCTTCCCTTGCACTAGAAAAAAATCTTTACAAATAACCTTTAAGTAAAAGATTAAGTACAAACTACAAACAGTACTTCAGTAATCTATTTAACGTGTGGAGGCGATCGCATACATAGGTTATGTTCTGTTATAGTAGCTTGTGTTTGAGTTAATCTATGTACGAAGTGTTCACAAGGCGAGTAACAAGGCTTGTACACGGCCATTGTGATTGTCTGCATATTATTTGTGTTACATGCTTATGTTTGTTCCAATATACATGCACATTCCTATGTAACAGGACTTACACAAACACTATTTCTATTTGGCATTGTTACTGTTCTAGTAAAATGAACTAATAAAGAAATATTGGCAAAACAAGTAATCTACTTTACGTTGCAAGAGCGAGTGAAAGTCAATATAATGCAGCACTTTAACCGCAACGAGGCACTTACTGGCTCCTCAGCTGGAGTTTTGACCAGTCAGTTTTTGATTAAAAAAAAAGAGGATTTGGTCCTTTGCTCAAAGAGGATGGTCAACAGTTTGAGAGAGGAGTTCTGCAACTGGTCAACATCAGCTGCGTTGATACAAAGCAGGTTTTAGGAGATGCAAATATGGTAGGAAACGAGATGGCATGAATATGATGTTTTTCAGCAGATGCAAACTGGTCTGTACAATCTCAAGCAGACCGATTATGACTTTTCCACTGCTGATTTTTTGAGGCAATGCGTTCTTTTCGTTGAAACACTTCTTTGCCCCTGTCCTCCGCGCTGCAAACTCTTTCTTGGCCTTGTGTTTCTCCGCAGCCAGCTGCTGTTGCTATCTAGCCACTTTACTTCCGCCCACGCTCCACGTTGCTTTCTCTCTTTGCTAGTTTGATTCCCTCCAGCCTCCTTCATGTTGCTTCCCACCAACCTGCACCCCTGCTTTGCTTCCGCCCCGCGCTTTGTTGCCTCCCATAGCCCCATGCTTTGGGATTCTGCCCCCTCACCCCCCGGAACTTCTGTGATGTCCCTCCTCATGCGATCCTCACTGCTGTCTCTCAACCATATTTCCCCCTTTGTGTTCGACTCCCAGAGAAGCGGAGGATATTTGCTTCTGCTTCGCCAGGGACTAAATGACTTGTATGACATTTGGAACAACTTCACTGGAGAACAAGATACTGCCGCCCCACTCTAAAGGTGGATATTTGCACCAAGAGCCCCAGGACATACAATCATGACCTGGGGTGTGGGTGGGGTGACGTGTACAACTCCCCCCACTGACCCCTAACCCCAGCTGTGATCCTGCCCTCCCAGAGATGCTGCAGAACAAGTGCTGCAGAGGAGCAAAGTGGTCATGCTTCCGGTCTACTCCACAATTTTTAGATTTGAGTCCAAGGACTCCAGAATTCTACATCACATTTTTAAGTCTCGCCTGAGACAGCTTTCAGACATCACAGGTATAAAAAAAGAAATTACAAAAAAAACTACTGTGGACCACAGTTGCTTTAAGTGAGATGATAAACCTGGTGGGTGTGAGGGTCTTTAAAATGGGTGTGGCCTAAGCAATTAAGGGCATGGCTTAATCATTTGAACTACAATCTTGTGCTTTACAAAGCATGCTGCCTGACTAGCATTTAGGTGCCTAGTTGTGAGTTTTCTGGTACTGCATTCAAACATATCACACAAAAAACAAATATATGCCTAAACCAAACAGGATATATTGGCTTTGATAGTGCTTGTTAGGAGTTTTATATAATTGTGTAACAAAAATGCTTTTGTTGTAAAATCATTAGAATTGGTAATTACAAATGGTACATATGAGACCATCACTATGTGCTTACTCGAGAGAGGCCAAAGATTGGATGAGCATGTAATCTAATTACTGTTATGGCTCACCGACTCTCATAATGTTCGGCCTCAGCTGCAGAGCTCTCAATCGTGCCCCATTATAAACATCCTCCCACAACCAGAACTCACCAGGACACCTAAATGCGACTCAGTTCACATCTATTGTAAAAGCATTGTAAAATCCAAAAGCTCAGCCTTTTAAAGCTGAGATCTCTTGGCTTTACGAATATTAAGTAAATTACAATTACAATACAAAATTGCACAAAAGCAAAGAGACTTTTTGTTATATTTGTTAATCAGGTTTGTAAAGCGCGCAGATAATCGGCAGTGTGTCCCGGCGCTTAGGCAGTGGGCAACCGACCGGGCACCAGATTGACTACAAATCTTACTTAACAAATGTTAACAAACTGAAAGTCTTACCTTGCATAAGAAATTGAATGTATATGCAAAGACATAATGCTTAACCCGTCGGCAAAGACATTAGGTCCTAAAGGTGAAACTTATTGGCTTTGCCAATGCTTGCTGTTACTATACTTCACTTTTAATGCCCAGATGGCCTTGTAAATCTACAAATTACAAAACAAATCACCACGGGTACTAGCAATAAAGTAACAAAAGTTAACAAACCCAAAAGCTTTGGCTTTTGTACAATACAAAAGGTTTTCACACACTTAACACTCAGAATGGGTACAGTACAAACTGCAGCAGCAGGCTGCTGCAGTACAGAGATCATCTACAGTACTAGCAGCAGCACAAGTCATAGCAATGCAAACTTTAGAGAACTGAGATAGAGTCCATCCAATAAGGGGCATGGAGATTCTACACCAATCGGATCAACATAAGCCGAATCGCCACCAGTGTGAACAGGAGAGGATGAAACCAGCACTGGTTTAAAACAAGCACTGGCAAAGCACTATTGGCTTTGTCAGTGTCTTTTAGCTTTGTTGTATAGCAGCACACCTGCAGTTCAGCAGGGCTGAAAGTCAGGGGAAGAGAGCGCTATGACGCAGCCAGTGCTAGCCACTTCATTTTGTTTTTTTGCCTGGTAGGAAGAGCAGGACACACAACATAGCATGGGGGAGGAGGAGAAACAACATAATTAATCAGGTCGGAGGAAGGTCTGAAACAACGAGAGAGGGTGTGGGTAACAGCCAGAGCTGTCGAATTTGGACATGGGGATCCAGGTTTGAGTCTCTGCAACAGCTCAAAATACTGTGATCCTGGGTAAATCACTGAATATCCCTGTGCATAAAAAATAAATGTGATCTTGTGTAATGCAACTGGTGTTCATTATAGTGCTCTGATACCTGGTTTGTGCTATACCAGAGTGCATTAAAAAAACAACAAACGAAAGGGATAAAAAGAGGGAGGAATGCAGAGAGGGATAGAGGCGAGAGAGCAAAAATGGGAGGAGAAGAAATAAGAAGAAATATGGAGAATGAGTGGACGAGAGCGAGCAATATGGGTGCAGGTGAGGGCTTCACAGAAACACACAGCAGCGCAGGGAAGGAAAAGATGCAACATGGATAGGGATATGGGAGATGGACTACACACAAGCACACATACTCAATGCTTGAACACAAAAGTAGCTCCAAAAACAGGAGCAGTGGCAGGTTCACAAGTACTTGGTCCATGCTCCAGGGGAAGGGACAAACCCAATAAAAAGACAAGATGCACACATGCTGTGACAAACAGGAACAAAGCAAATGAGAGCGACGCTAAAGCTAACGAATAGTAAGCTATGGGTCCACTGATTGTAAACAAAATGTCTCGAAGAGACAGCATACGCGTGGCCTATAAGAGACCTAAAAAAAAAAAGTGGTTCTGTCACAAGGGTTGTGGGCCTGGAAAGGATGGCCGAGAGTGGTGTTTACAATTGCCCTGTTCTGGCTTGGTGAAATACAAGGAGAGGTTCTGTCTCTCCACAGTGAGGGGTCAAGGTTTATCAGCTCAAGACAGCCCTCTTTCCCTCTGCGTAAGTACTCGCCAGACTACTCCACTTAATTATTTTAATTCTGAAACATATTCTCCCCCTAAACAGTAGGCTCAGGAAAAGCATGTCATATCTTGTTTCCACATATATCTGCTGGCAGGCCAGCCATACTATGATGGACATTATCCATCATTCATAAATCCAGACTACTTAAATTTGGTGTAGCTGAGATTGAAGAATGACTAGAATGGCAACTGCAACTTATTAAAGTGAATAATGCAGTACTGATTTGTTGGCCATCACACAATGATCATTTTATCAATTACATAAATGGAGAACTCAAGCAAACTTTGCAAAACTTATATTTTATGTTATGTTACATAAATTTGTAACGCGCACAGATACTCACGAGTGTCCCAGCGCGGTGCCTTGCGGGGTGAGGAAATGAACTTTAAACAAAGAGGTGTGTTTTCAAGTTCTTCTTGAAAGCCACTGGGTCCTGAATATTACGTAAGGCCTAAGAGGAAGGGCATTCCAAGAAACAGCAGCCTTCTGAGCAAAAGAGCTGCCTCCTAGCCTCTGGTATTTAAAACGAGGGAAATGGGCGAAACGTAGGGACATAGATCGCAGAGGTCGAGATGGAACATAAAAGGAGAAGCGTTTCTGCAAGTAGGAAGGGCCACTGCCATGAAGAGCACGGTGGGCCAGAACCAGCGATTTGAATTTTACTCTTTCAGTCACGGGGAGCCAGTGTAGTGAGCGCAAATGATGACGCACGCCATTTCTGGCGGAAATGCCCAGAAGAAGTCTGGCTGCCGTATTTTGGACAACCTGGAGCTTTTTCAACAGATAGCCCGGAATGCCAATGTAAAGAGCATTGGCATAGTCCAGCCGAGACAAAATCAGTGCACAAGTAACCGTTTCCCTCGCCACCTGGGGTAGGAGAGGAAAGAATTTCCTTAGGGTTTTGAGAAGACCGAAACAGTTGCCGGCCAACTTCTTGATATGCGTCGAGAAGGAAAGAGTCTCATCAAACCACACCCCCAGATTCTTGGCGGGCTTCCCTGTGGAGGTGGGCGAGGGGATAGGGTGACCAACCGTCATGGGTGCAAATTCAGGACGGTGAGTGTAAAAATTCAGGACAAAGGGTCAAAATTCAGGACAAAAATTCAGGACAGGAGGTCAAAATTCAGGACAAAAGGTAAGTTTTGCAGACACATCAGAGGAGGTCGCGGAATAGTATATAAGTAAGCCCATCCATATCCAACCATTTGCAAACCTATCCATCATATATCCTTCCATCCATCATTTCACTTATCCATCCCTCCATCCACCCCTTCACTCATCCATCCATCCTTTCACCCTATCCATCCGTGCACTCATCCATCCACTCTTCCACCCATCCATCCATTTACCCTTTCACCCATCCAGCCATCCTTTCACTTACTCATCCATCCACCCATTCACTCATCCATCCACTCATTCACCCTTTCAGTCAATTCATCCTCCCTTTCTCTCTCCATCGAACATTTCACTTAGCCATCCTTCCTTCCATCCATCCACCCACCCATCCATCTACTCATCCACTCATGAATCCATCCATTGACCCTATCACTCATCCATCCTTTCTCTCATCCATCCACCCTTTCACTCCTTCACTCATCTAGCCATCCTTTTGTCCATCTACCCTCCCTTTCACTCACTCATCCATCCTTACATCTGCCCTTTCACTCATCCGTCCATCTATTTACCTTTTCACTCATCAATTCATCAATCCATCAATCCATCCATCATTTCACTCATCCATCCACCCATTCCATCGCCCATCATCCACCCTTTCAGTCATCCATCCATCCTTTCACTTATCCACCCACCCTTTTACCCATCCATCTACCCTTCCACCCATACATTCATCTATTTACCTTTTTTCTCACCCATCCTTCCACTCCCTCATCCATCCATTTATCCTTTCTCTCATTATCCATCCATTCACCCTTTCATTCATCCATCCACCCTTTCACTAATCCATCCAGCCATCCATCCATCCTTTCACTTACTTACTCGCCCACCTTTTCATATTAATTATGAGCTGAGCCTTTGTCTGCAGACTTGCAGACAGAAGAGGCCCATCAAGAATTTCACCCTTGCTGTAGGTCCTAAAGCAAGGGGTGGGGTGGAGGTAGGGTTCACATGCCCCTGCACATAGGCAATCTGAAAAAGTGGAAGTCATGAGTCATGCATGATGCACAGTGCCAGGCCGTGAGGTGACTGTGACATGGTGTTTCCAGGGCTTTAAGTGGAATGAAAAAACTGGGTAGTCTCTCCAAAGGGGGTGTTCGATGTAATTAAGGGCGTGGCTTAAAACACCTGAGCTAAAAATCTGTGCTTAGTATAGTGTACTGCCCAACTGGTATTTTGCCTCTTCTGTCATTGTATCCAGATACATAACACAACAAGTAACGTTACACCTACAACAAGCGAGAACTATTGGCTTTGTCAATGGTTGTTAGTTGCATAAAATAAAAAAGCAGCAACCATGGCTTCGTTGAATATAATATTGAAAATGCCTCAGTTCTAAAATGATGAGACTGTGAAAAAACTCTAGCCCCTTCTTTTTAACTTGTTTCACCGTCTTCCATCTGACAGAATGCCCTGCCCTAGACAGAGGCTGGAGGGGGCCACCACATGCTTTGCAGCCCAGACTGGCCCATTGTCATTCTGTATGTGGCAATCATCAGCCGCATACAGAATGACAAAGGGCAGGATGGGGCTGCTCTTGTGCTCCCAGGAGGAGTGCGAGGCGGCCCCATCAGGGAGCTGAGGCTTCTATGCAGGGAACAGTGCTGTTCCCTGCAATGCCTAAAATTACGGACAAAAGGCGTCCGTAAAAGGGATCATCACGGACAACGGACGTCAGATCCAAATTACGGACGGTCCGTGAAATTTACGGACGGTTGGTCACCCTACGAGGGGAACTCAGGTGGCCAGAGAGAATCCCGGAAGTTGGAAGGAAATTTCCCAAAGAGGAGGATCTCAGATTTCTCTTCATTGCACTTAAGTTGTGCAGCCGCCAGCCATTTAAAAATAGAAGAGAGTCCCGGAGGGGGCAGGCCGGAGGGGCCCTGCGACTGCCACGTTGTGAGTGAGCGCCCAGGAGAGGCAGTGGCGCGACAAACTGAGCACCCTCCCCCAGCAGCACCGCGGCCATCGGACCGCCGAGCATTCCGGCAGCGGGATGGGCCCTGTGAGCGGATCAGGGAGACAGTGGTCACCAGGACTGAGATTTGCCCCCCCGGGGGTCGACAGAGAGGTGAGCCTCCACCACGCATCGGGAGCTGGTGGCGGACAGCGGGCGGGGTGGGCCCCCTGCTACACGCTATACCACGCACGGGCCGACTCACCATGGGTTGCACTAGATGGCCTGTGCCTCACTTATCCCCACTGACGCGGCTCCGGAGATAGGGGGGTCCTCCTGCTGGTCGGTGATTTGAGGCCTGCCCTGCAGCGCGGACTGGGTGGCTTGGCGCACGATATTCCTACACGCTGCTGGCCCACTAGCTATTGGAGTGAAGTGGGGATTTCTGCAGATGGCCACTGTCAGGTCCCGTAAAGACCGATCCGTCAGGGACCTACTACTCAAGGCAGGGTCCCGGGGAGCTGAAGCGATGCCGCACCTTGGAGGGGCAGCGGACCGGCGGGGGCCGGAGGACCTTGAGGGGCCTGTCACGCGCAGCGTCCTGGAGTCCCTTTTCACAGACCTTACAAGAGAGTTCCACACCATGAAGAAGGACCTCACAGCTGAAATTAGGGAGATGCGTAGGGATATCGATTCAGTGGGGGAGCGAGTGGACGATCTGGAGAATCAGACAGTCGTCACAGATGAAGTATCCCAGCTCCAACAAGAGGTCCTTCGACTTGGAGATCAGCACTTAGATCTTCAAGCTCACGCGGAGGACCTAGAGAACCGTTCCTGCCGCAACAACATAAGGATTCGGGCGGTGCCTCAGGGGGCCGAAGATCAAGACATTGAGGCCTTTGTCATGGACTTGTTTCGTCATATTCTGGGAGGCCCCCCAGATCAGGAGATCCAACTTGACCGGACGCACAGAGTGGGACTTAAGAGATCACCAACGGCTCCCCCGCCTGATATCTTGACGTGTGTCCATGACTTTAAGCTCAAATAATGCATTTTACGAGAGGCACGGGCAAACCATCCCATCGAATTTCGCTCCTGCAGGCCCCTCCTCTTCCAGGACCTGGCAGCCTCTACACTGCAGAAGCGACGAGAGTTCTGACCTGTAACTGCATTTCTCCGCTCCAAGGATGTCTCTTACTCCTGGGGACACCCATTTCGACTTATATTCAAATGGGAGGGCAGACTCCGTCAGATCCGCTCTCTTGAGGAGGCGACCTCTCTTCTCCGACTCCCGGAGGTGGACTGTGCCGGGCTGGAGAAATCTACCACCGCCGGTCGTCGAGCTGATAACAACCGATGGCAACGAGTTGGAGCTTCGCCGCGGGGCTCACGCCCAGATCCAGATGCTATCGCCAAAGAACGCTCAGCAGTCCTCCAGTCCCTATCGGAAGACTCAAATACCGCAGAATGAAACGTATTGATAGAGGTGCCAATCCTTGCTTTCTTAATGGGTCGTGCCAGATGTCTTAGGCCGGGCCTGGGGCGGGAGGGGCGGCGGGAGTTCCTGCTATCCATCCCACGCCTCACCACGGGCGGACTGCCCGGGACATTTGTGGACTATACATCTAAATGTTTGTTCTTCTTTGTTCTTTGTTTGGGGTTTTTGGGTTTTCTCCTCCTCCTCCGAATTTACTTAGGGGATTGGTATTTGCTACTCCACCACATCTCCTACTCCAATGGGAACAGAGACGCCTTTCTATAGCACACATGAGACCCTACTCATATGTCTTTTGACGTCAACATTGTATCTCTGAATGTGAAAGGTTGAATAACCCCACCAAGCGGCGAGCCCTCTTGTCCTATCTTGAGCGATCGGACGCTCATATATGTCTACTCCAGGAGACACATTTGCTTTCTACTGATACACACCGGTTGAGGTCCAGGGCGTTCCCCCACCAGATGTTTTCCTCTGCCACTTCCAAGACCGCGGGAGTCGCTATCCTAGTATCTTCCAAGTTCCCAGGACATGTTGGCAGTAAACAGGCCGAAATCAAAGGGAGGCTCCTGGCGCACACCTTCACCTTAGACACGCACACATTCTCGATAGCCTCGGTATATGTTCCCAATAGTGGGCAGGAGGGCTTTATTAAAACCGTAATCCAGGAGCTTACAGGCCTTCCGGACAGAACGATGCTACTAGGGGGGACTTTAATCTGGTGTTTGATGGAGACATAGATCGCTCTGGGCAAAGATGGGGACAGTCAGGGGCCCTCTCCAGTACGGGGAAGCGTTTGCTAGCGGAGGCCGGACTTACAGATACATGGAGGCTTTGACATCCCAACACTAGGGCATACACATTTTACTCACACCCCCCACAAAACGTAAACCAGAATTGACTAGATCCTCACTTCCGACCCCCTGACGCGACAGGTGCGAGATGTAGAGATCCTCCCTTGCCCCCTGTCTGACCACTCCGCACTGCGACTCTCTCTGACTTTGCCTCCGCGGCGCACCACTCGTCGCTTCTGGTGCCTTCGCGAAACCATGCTCCAGCGTCCCTCGGTGGTGCAACAGATTCAGAAGAGCATAACAGATTACTTGGCTATAAATGACACACCTGACATCCCCATGACGACTCTGTGGGAGGTGATGAAGGCGGTGATCCGTGGGGACTTCATAGGCATAGCGGCGGCTGATAACAGGGATAACATAACATGTGTATTTGTAAAGCGCACGTTCACCCCAGCAACGGGGCATCTTGGCGCTGAATAACAGATGTTTATTGTTACCCAACTCAATGGTAGATAGACGGGAGAAATGGGACCGTCTGATGGGTGAGGTCACCGAGCTGGAGCACATCCACCAGCGGACTGGAGCACCCAGAGTCTGGAAGCTTCTCAAGGCGGCTCGCGCACAGCTGGCGGGGTTGGATGTTGACCGGGCTGAATACGCGGCTCTTCGCCTCAAACACGCATTTTATGTGGGGGGCGATCGATGCGGGCGTCTTCTTGCAAATAGTCTTCGGGCGCAACGACAGGCCCACAGAGTCGCTGAAGTTCAGGACCCCCGGGGGGGAGAGTGTGGAGAAGACATGGAGATTGTGGAGGCTTTCAGGCACTTCGATGAAACATTAAATGCGGCCCAAGTCCTGCCTGAGACTGAACCGGCCCATTACCTCCGAGATGTAGCCACAGCAAAATTGCTTCTGAACCAGACAACTGACCTAGAGGCCCCCATTCGGCTGGAGGAGGTCGTCTCGGCGATCTCCCGCCTGAAACTTAACAAATCGCCTGGCCCAGACGGGTTCAACTCTGTTTTTTATAAAAAGTTTTGTGGGACACTGGCCCCGCTTCTAGTACGTGTTTTTAATTCGATCCGGTCGACGCCAGCCTCTTCCTTCCCACCCTCCATGTTGAAGGCCTTAATTACGGTGATCCCTAAGCCGGGCAAAGATAAGCGCCTCTGCAGCTCCTACCGCCCCATATCCCTTCTTAACGTGGACCTAAAGATCTTCATGGGAATACTGGCGGCCAGACTCTCTCGCCATCTCCCCGGATTGATAGATCCGGACCAATCAGGCTTTGTCCCTGGACGTCAATGCTCCGATAATACCAAACGGCTTTTCCATATGGTGAACCGCTCGGAACGCTTCCCGGCGGAGGGTATGATCCTCTCGGTTGACGCTGAAAAGGCGTTCGATAGGGTCCACTGGCCGTACCTTCGAGCGACGCTGGTCCATTTCGGCCTACCAGACCGCTTTATTGATTGGATCTTTCAGAGCTATGCGAACCCTACGGCTACGGTGCGGGTGAACGGTGTGGCGTCAGCCGCCTTTTCTATTCGTAGGGGGACCAGACAGGGGTGCCCGCTGTCGCCACTCCTTTTCGCTCTTTATATGGAGCCTCTCACTCAAAGAGTCCGCGATGATCCAACTATTAAAGGAGCGCGCTTCGGGGGCTCGGAGCACAAGCTCTGCTTATATGCCGATGACGTGGTGGCGACATTGGAACACCCTCGGGAATCTCTGCCTGCCTTTTTAGACGAACTGGCCCGGTTTGCGCTCGCCTCGGGCTTCCAGATAAATGTGCATAAGTCACAAGCTCTTAATTTATCATTAGAGCCCGAAACGCTAGAACTCCTACAGCACACTTTTCAGATTCAGTGGGCCCATGACTATCACCTACCTAGGTCTCCAGGTGGCCCCTACTATCACGGCCGCCAGACAGTCGAACTACACGGCGCTTTTGAAACCATTTTCGGGATTCCCTCCGAAAGTGGAGGCCTCATTCCCTCTCCTGGTTGGGCCGGATTGCGGCGGTGAAAATGGTGCTATTGCCCCAGATTCTTTATCTATTCCACACTCTCCCACTGACGCCACCGCCTGGGGTCATACGGGCACTACAGAGGGACATTGAGCGCTTTATCTGGCAAGACCAGAGGGCTCGGCTGCGCCGTGACCTTGCTTATAGGGACCCGGTGGATGGGGGACTGGGTATCCCCGACCTCCTGGCTTACTGGCGGGCGGCTCAGATGAGGGCGCTAGTGGAGTGGTCGCGCTCTGAATCCGAGAAGCACTGGTTGTTTATGGACAGGTCCCTCGCTGGCCAGCCCTTATGGGGAGTTCTCTTTCTCTCGCGCATAGGACGCCCTCGCAACTTGTACCTCTCGGAGGTAACTCGACCCATACTGTTGGCATGGGATAAGACTGCAACTACCAGGGGGCTCACGACGTTCCCATCCCCTTTCACGCCCATCGCACAGAACCCAGACTTTACTCCCGGCCTAGACCCCGGGGAATTCCATCACTGGACGACTGAGGCCTGCCGTTCCATAGGACATTTCTTTGACCTTTCGGGACCGCGCCCTTTCGCAGAGCTCCGCACCGATCACGGACTTCCCGAAACGGAGCGTTACCGATATCTACAGATCAGGCACTGGGTACTCCACAGGGGGGTGAGGGAGGGTGCGGAGAGGCTGCTCACCCAGTTTGAGAAATGGTTACTGACACGACACAGCGACGCACGACTGACATCAGATTTGTATAAATTTGCTCGAGGCACCTCGGACACTGGGAAGTCCCCTGGGCAGCTACGCTGGGAGGGGGAGTTGGGCAGGGAACTCACACCGAAGGAATGGAAGGATATTTATTACCGGGCCCGCCGCACAGCACGCAACGTCGCATCTATCGAAACGGCCACTAAGCTGGCCACCTATTGGTATTTAACTCCGGTGAGGCTTCACAGGGGTAACCCTTCACGTAGCCCGCTGTGCTGGCGAGCCTGCGGCTCACCGGGCACCCTCACCCACCTACTCTGGGAATGTCCCTCCCTGGGGACATATTGGCAACAAGTCCTGGACGAGGTGGCCTCTCACTTTGATACCCAGATTCCTAGATTTCCGGTCTACGTCCTTCTGGGCCTCCCTAATGCCATCACCTTCCCTCTTACGTCCAGGAGAGGCAAACAGATGGCGCTCATCTTGGGCGCGGCAGTTCAAAATGTTCTGTCGCATTGGGGTACCAAGACAGTCCCTACGCGCCTGGGCTGGCTCCATAGACTATGGTCCATTTTAGGGATGGAGAAGATTTCCCTTTCCTTGACCAATCCTGTGGCCTCCTTTCATGATTTGTGGGCGCCCTTCCTCGCACTGTTGACATCCGAATTTACGGAGCTCACCTGTCCCAAATATCTCAGACTGTTGAGACTTGCGGATCCTCCCTCACCACTTGCCCCCACTACGCCCGTCACATCGCATGCTCTGGGAGGTTGCCCTCTGGGATGATGTGCTTTCCTTACTTTATCGGGGTGGTTTTCTTTCGAGGAGGAGGGGGGGGGTTGTTTCCCCTTTTTTTTCTTTTTTTCTTCTTATTTGTTCATGTCTGCCACACGTAATAGCGACATGCCGGGTTGCAACCCGATGATTGTAGAGCATACTGGCTCGTTCGTTTCTTCCCTTTGCAAAATCAATAAAAGAAATTTAAACAAAAAAAAATAGAAGAGAGACAATGTTGGACCGAGAGAACAGAGTCCGCGTTTTTGTCCCAGGTGAAAAGCAGCTGGGTGTCATCGGCATAAGCCATCACCTTGGCCCCTAAGCCCTCAGCCAGATATATTAGAGGTGTGACATAGATATTAAAAAGAAGGGGACTAAGGGAGGACCCCTGGGGGACTCCCGTTGTCACTGCCTGAGGGGAGGAGGAGGACGGTGGAAGCCAAATCTGCTGGACCCGCCCTTCCAGGAAGGACCTGAGCCAGCCCCAGACAGAACCTGACACACCAATCCTGGCAAGTCGCGCAAGGAGTAGTGATATAAAAAGTTATCGAAATGCAGCCACTTAGAAAAAGTAAAAACACAACACTTGCTTTCATGAAACATGTTAAAAGAATAAGAGAATGTGATAGTGTGTAGTAACACATGTAGATGTGCAGTATGTGTATGGGGTGTTAGGAGTTGAGCTGTTCATGAGTTTCTGGTGTAAGGGCTGACGTAGAATGTAGTGTAGAACACCAAGGTATGAGTTGATGACACAGGAGGTGTAAGTGGAGTACAGTAAAAGCCTGCAGATGGAGTAGGATGTAAGTGGTGTTGGTGATGTTGGGGTGGTGCAGGGTTTATGTGGTGTAAGTTGGAGGTGATGTAGGTTTAATGAGACATAAAATGGCATAGGCTGTAGTTGGAGGTTTAGGTGGTGATTTGTCTGCAGTGTAGATGTCCGGTACTGCAGCAGGGAAGGAGTTATTGCTCTTGTAGGCAGTTGTGTATGTGTAGGGGGTGGTGGTGTACGTGGCGGCCTGGAGGAGTGAAGAGAAAGCTTTAGCTGTCTCCTTCTAAGGAGACAGGTACAGCAAAGGTGGACCCAACACACGCTTGTGGGGTGTAGGATAAGGGCATGGAGGTTCTCAGCACACTTTACCAAAACTAAATAAAAGAATGGTGACGGAAAAAGAAGGTAATTTGTAGCACAAATGTCCACATTTTTTGTTGCTTTCTTTTTATTTTATAGTTTTTATTACAAAGAAAGCTCAAGATAGTTTGTTCCAAGCTGGTGCTGGAGCTGCTGCTCTTATGGGATATCAGTCCCCTGCTGAAGAAATCTCTCTTTACATCAGTGGTCTACAGTTATCCTTTTTTACGTGCTATTTTAGGGATTTCAGAAACAAGACAACTTTTGCATGAATCTCTCCTTTGATTTCCTGTGGTGATTTGCCTTTCTTACTCACATCCCACTTAGGTGACTCACACGACAGGAAATTAAAGCTTTTAAAAGGAAGCACCAAAATAAAACGTGCATCTCTGTCCATGCCACACATTAAAGAAACACAGGCATTTTGTGTTCGACAATTTTGAACGCGGATGTCACTCTTAAGGAAATGTGTAAGCATACATGCGGAGTTAAACCGTACGTTTAGTATTGGACAAGGCTGCGAAGTTAAGATGCTCAGACACTTTTTGGTTATAAACGAGTGCATTTTGCAAGGAAGCATTCACACTATGTGCACCTCACATTTCACAAAACTGAGTACTACTAACCCACAGGCAATCACCGGCAAAGAATTAAATTGATAAATATTTTGCTATCTTACTGTAGAGTGCCCGCCCTCCCCACCGCTGTTTACACAAAAACTACAATTCTTTTCTAGTGTTAAATGCATTTGGCTCAACACACACACATCCTTCGGTCGCCCACTCCATTGTAACAACACGGTAAGTTGAACATGGAACTGTTAGGAACGTAACAAGAAAACAAACACTGCTTTATACGTAACCTTTTCCAGGGAAGCATGCCAAAGTACCCGACAGACCTGCTACAAAGGTAGTAAGGCACACCGCAGAAGTACTTCCTTTTCGGATGCTTAGTTACGCAAACAATGGGAGTCTTTATTTTCGTGTCTCAATAAATGTTCTATTTATAGTAAGGCCTTGCTAAGGCTTTGGGTGACATTTGACTAATACCTCTGGGCGCAAGCGGTCCTAGCTATGGTACTTGTACTAGGCATTTGTGAAGGGTGAATAACGGTTGACTCGGCTCTTCTCAGTGACACCTCAATGTTCGGAATTTGACTGTTTTTCCATAAGTATGGAAGGTTATATAATTGTTACAATTTATTGCCTGCAAAGTATACCCATACATAAAGCTTAAGTGCCTCGTTCCGCCTCGTTCCTCCTCTGCTCATCCATGGATGCACTTTTATTAGAGGATTATTGCCTAGTAATTTCCAAAGATTTGAGGAGGACTGGGGCTTATTCCAGTTCTTCAGGACTTGTCACATGTAGTGTGTGGGACAAACTTGCAGCTGGGCGTTAATCATCAAATTGAATGTATTGTGGCTTCAAACAGTAGGACTTCATTATAAATGCGGTGGTAGAAGCCAGGCCCAGGAGTGCAAGACTCCCTACATGTGTTAACAGGCACTTTTGTCTTTATGTCACGGGTAAATGACCAGCCAAAGCATGCAGTTTTGTTATATAATAGCAATTAAGCGGTTCAAGGTAGGCAACAACAGAATATATATTTCACACAAAAAACATCAAAAGCAGTTAAAGACCAATAGTCACCTTTTCATCGGTAGTCCTAATTGAGTGGGTAAACTTTCTTTAAATAAATAAATAAATAAAAGCTTACATTGCTTCCATGCAGCACAAACTAAAAAATACAAAATCCAGCAGCAAACTCTGTTTGTACATAAGTAAATAACATGCTCTAAAGAAGATAGCTATAGAATCCTTCACTTTTTTGTGCAGAAGGCTGGCCATGTGCAGGAAAATGATTTTTTTCTCTGCCGCTACCAGTTGCTAAAATAAAGGAGTCCCTGAAAACATTCCTTTTCATGTGTTTGTGTTTATATATTTAAAATGTTCTCAATCTGTGAAAACACTGTAGTCCACACCAATGTTCAATGTATTTTAAAATAACTGCTGTATTATTCTGTCTGATTTTCATTGTGACTCATTTTAAAATATGTTTTTAATTAGTTAGTTAACTTTGAAACCAGAGACATTTGTACAGATATATATTTTAAGCACGTTTTTATCACTTCCTCATATTTAACTCACAATAAAAATGATTTTGTACCCAGTGCACCTTTGTGCAGGGAGATGCAACTACTGTTAGAGGGTGATAATTCAAGGCAGCTTAATTTGTACCGGGGTGCTGTGTTTTAAATGAGAAAATACACGTGCGAGTGACAGGAATTGAATCAGGGAATGTTGTGCTTTATTACACTGAAACCACTTCAACAAGAAGCGTAAAGAAAACACTTTATAATGCAATAATAAGACACTGTGTCTTAGCAAAGACTAAATGGCAGAGGACACGTTAGAAATATAACAAAGGCATATAATGGAATGCTTTTAGAACAATAGGAATACAGGAACAAGAGGATAAACATTTATGAATATATTAAACATATGCAACAGTGTCAAGATTGTCTTAGAGAGCAGAAGACACGCAATTGCAATGAGACTTAGAATCATAGAGAAATACTTTTCATGATAATGTACGCAGAGAGACAATTGTCAGAATACATGCAAGAACGCAAGAAGAAAAATACCTTTCTTGATAGGTGCTATGGGAGAAATATATTTCTTAATAATAGCAATGAGAAGGATATATGTTAAAATAACGCAAGGAGAGAAATGTATTTCATGATCAATGAAACATTTGCAGAGAGAAATGCCATTCAGAATACACTAGAAAATATGCAACCTTAATGAAAATTCTCTTGGAGAGCAAGAACATGCAATTGCAATAATGTTTAGAATAACGGCAATTCAGAGGAGAGAGAAAGAGACAATTTCAAAATACAATAAGCATTATAGCCGCAGCCAAAGATGATGGCTGAGGGAGACTACACATGCGTCAGGACCCAAGGGGTCACTTCTGCGAGGTAGTCCGGTGAATGGACTGAGGAGCAGATCTTTTATACCCTTTTGAATGACCAACTATTGACCACAGAATCACGACATTAACAGGTGCTTTTGACCGCAGAACATGACGCACTTTGGTCACTTCTCGCAAATATTTAGGAACACAGAAGTGACACCCACACTACAAAAGTTTACCAAAAGGTCACTTGATGTTTGACCGTAAATCATAATGCAAAATACAATAATATGAAAGATTGACAGGTGGCAAGTGGCCCCCACCATCAGGTATCGCGTGATGTTCCTCCTAGTTCCCTGTTCTTGCGGTTTCTACGTGGGTGTAAGAGAAGAAGAGCACATCGAGGGAGTGGGGCCTTATGGGCAGTTTGTTTACGAAGAAGTCAGAGCTGAAGCGTCTTGTGTGTCGCAGAAGAAATAACTTGTATTTCAGCAGAGAGGCATTTTGGGCCTACTACATTAAAAGAACAACTGAGACAGTATGGTCAACTTAACACCACTCTATATGCTGGCTGGTAGGGCCTTATCAGGGTCTCATGCTTCAGGTGTAGACAGAATGGGCCTGGGGCACTATATGGTAAAACTGGAACCTGCTTCATTACCGCAAAATAAATTGGGAGAAATAAACAGAAAAGGGACTGGCAAAGGAGAAGTTTTTACGAGCTAAATTGGAGTGAACTGCATGAAGCAATTTCGCAGAACAGCTAGCTTGCAATTTCTCCTACGTATATGGAAGCACAAGTCCAATGATTGGAATTTATTTGAATGTATATAGGGCCCCTGTCCGAAAAACAGTTGCCGTGTATACCACTCATTTTTGAAGGGTGACCATTTAATGGTGCAACAATAAATAAGGATAATATCTGAAATAATTAGCACTTTCCTGAGATTGGCTGTTCGCTCCCGCGTCTCTATGAGCACAATATAAACAGTTTTGATTGTATGCCCGATATTTGACTGGGCCGCATAATTTTATTGTATGTATTTTTATTGTATTATGTTATGTGTTAAAGTGTCTGCATTTTAATATTTAGATTTTAAGTATTATATTATTACTACCTCTGATCCAATGATTTAAATTATAGGGCCATGATGAATTTGTTGCACTGACCTTTTGCACTATGTATATATTTTTGTGTATTTATAGCTACGCGTTTATTGCACTCGTTGTTTTTAATTACTTATTTATGTATGTACCGTTTGATTGTTGTGCTGGTATTTTTATCTTGCACTTTCATGGATATCTTTTGTATCCGAATAAAGACTGAATTGAATTGAAATAATTAGTGATATGAGATAGTCGTGAGCTGAGGGTCTGGATAAATTGCTAGCAGTATTGTTTAAAGCGGAACCTCTCTGTTGGATGAATGTTTCAAGTCCTTTCTTTAAATGGGTTTAGTTTTCAGTACAAAAATACCCGCTTCACGGCGAGGCCAAATCATAAAGCCTATTCATAAGAGGTGTTCCTGGGATGAGCCAGCTAATTATAGACTGATCTCCCTTCTGGATACTACTTCTAAGATTTATGCCCAAACCTTTTGAAATGTCTCTAGGCTTAGGCTTTTGCAACTGACATAGTTCCAAAAGAGCAGGGAGGATTTAGGCAAAACTATTCTACGATTGATCACTGTATGGTACTGAATGCAGCAACTAGGAAGATCAACAGCAACTGTGGGCAAACTTTGTTGTCGTTTTGTTGACGTCGGAGCTGCTTCTGACCGGGTAGATCACAGTATCCTCTAGGAAAAATTAATAAAATATCAAACAGGACTTACTGGGTATGTTACGTCTTCATTGCAGTATTTGGGTTCAAGTGGATCTAAATGGTTCAAGAATTCTATCAAAAAAAATCCCAGTGGAAAGTGGATTGAGGCAGGGGTGTGTCTAAGCACCCTTGCTATTTAGACTTTATTGCCGATCTTCCAATGGATTATCTAACACAAATTTGTTTTCTCCTAAAATAAAGGGCGTACATGTCCATTGTCTTATGTATGCTGATGATTTAGTTATAATGGACTACATCCGGTTAGGTTTGCAACGTGAACTCCATGCTCTCCATTCTATTTGTGATTCCAAAAAACGTATAGTTTTTTCTCAGCATTAAGACTTCGATCTTCTCCAAGTGTACAAAAAGATTTACTTGGTATTTAAATAAATAGTGTCCGCCTAGATCAGTTTAGTGCTTATTGATATCTTGGTCTTACATTCGTAGATAATTTAAAATGGGACAAATATAGAGCAAATTTTAGCACCGTAAATGCCCTGACAAGGTTTACTTCTCACTTCGGGGGCCTTTTGGTAGAACCCATAAATTAATACAGCAAGCATTGTACGGAGTAGAGTCACTAACTATTGATCCAGGAGTGAAATGAGAGCCCTTAGAAAGTCTCTCATTAAATACTTACTTGAGACTCCCAAAGAACCTGATGATTCAAGCAGTAAGGCTGGAGTTAGGTCTTGACTCTTGGACACTTTAGGCTCAATCACGAGCCTTGCGGTTCCTTCATAGTATCACCTGTAGTGGCAGTCACAAAGTTTCTGCTTATATGCTGAATGATATAATGCTACCGCCTGATTAATTCTCACAACTTATCGTTAAACTTGTTACAAATTTTGGATTAGGAATTGCTATCTTTAAGATCGAAGATTCAGTAACTGTAAATAAGTAAAAAGAGTGCTCTTCAGGATGGGGTAGGAGAAGGTAGATTAGTTGGCGATAGCCGTTTTCTTGCAGTGAAGCAATCTGTAGGCCATTCTTTTAGAAGGTCAAGAATTGGTGAGACCTTTCCTTATTTGTTTCAGGTCTGCGACAAGCTAATACGGAATGCAATTCTACAATTTCAGACAAACATAGATCTGGGTTGAAGAAACCGTGGCCTCAGGGGAAGAATCTCTGAAAATAAAGGATACTGCATTTGTGATCTAAATATGAAATACTATGTGATCCATTTTCTCTTCAACTGAAAGAAACAATATTCTTCGACCTACTCTTAGACAATACAGTATAGGAACCAGAAGTGAATAATGAGTCACTTTACATTTAATAAAGACCTTATATTTTGTAACTGCAATTGGAAAGTATATTATGTGGATACAGAAGAGGTGTTTTTGAAGTTAACTTGAGATTTATCAGAATAAAAAAAAAACTGTGGTTGAGCACTTATTGGGATACTGTGCAATATTGTGTTGTGTATTTCGTTTATGAGCTTAGAATGGTTTTATTTAACTGGAACACTTATTTTAATCTGTATGATGTAAATTGTGCTATGGGACTTTTACTCCCTGAATGTGAAGATTTTTTTTATTTTACAGAATTTTATACAGTGCGAACTTGACCCGAATCGGGTATCAGAGCGCTTTACATAGCACCAGTTGCATTTCATGAGGACACATTCATTTTTGTTAGGCACGGGGAGATTAAGTGATTTGCCCAGAATCACAGGATGTTCAGCGCCATTGCCAAGACTTGAACCCAGTTCCCCAGATTCGAGGTCGACCGCCCTAGCCGTTAGGACAACTCCTCTCCCCATGTATAAGTATCTTGGATAATGTATTTGTGTATCAATTATTTTTTTTAATTCTGTAAACATTTAAAAGCTGGCATTTCTATCAGATGGGCAACATGTCCTGATTTAATGTGCAAACGTATGAAGCATAGGCATTCACAAATGCTGTTTACATGTATTTTATGGACAAATACTACTTATATTAAAGTCAACCATACAGGCTCTGCCAGTGCTGAGGAAAAAAAAGTAGCAAAAAGGATTGCTTATTCTATAGACACAGACGATAAAGAATTGAAAGTCATCGTAGGGTGATGGTTGACTGTACTTTTTTAATGAAACGTCATTCATTTTTGCACACAAGCAAAAGGAAAACAAAAAGTAGGAACAGTGCCTCCCAGCACAGTTGGGGACAATTGATGGGGAGCCATTTCAGATCCCAATGACACTGTATTTTAACAGAAAGTAGTCCCACCAAGGCCCCCCTATTTCCTGTATTGTGCTTATAGGAGCATTCTCTGCCAAAGTAGATAGTTTCTTTGATTTTTGCACATCAATCTATACCCCTAAACCAATCCTTCTGAGAGAAGGATAACTTCAATGTCTGGCAATGTCTCCTATGGAGATTAGGACACCCATTACCAGTGGCGGCTCCTCGCAAAGGCAGAGGAGCTTCTCCCCACTGCAGAAAAGGAAAAATAAAATGATAACGTACCGTTATCATTTTATTTTCCTAATTACAGTCAGTGGCATGTTGGGGTGGGGCGGGCGGGGCTGGCCAGAGCAGGGAAAGAGTGCTGTGCACTCCCTAAGTGAGCATGAACTGTTTGGCCGGCCCTCTTGGGCCGACCAAACAGTTCATGCGCACTTTGCATGTTCCTGCATTACACAGCCTGGTCAGGAACATGCACAGGCTCCCTGTTGCAGTCTGAGCACCGATCCAGGGCGTTCAGACCAATCACAACGCTGCATTGCAGAGTTGTGATTGGCTCAGGGGAGCCTGTCTGCCCAGGTGCTTCCTGCTGCCAGCCGGGACAGGAAGAAGCAGAGAACAAGGACGGAGGAGAGGCGGCAGCCGACCAGCTGTTAAGGGCAAATTCTTTTTAAAATGTAATTCCTCTCACCCCACCACCCCCGTCTGGTAGCAGCCACTGCTGCCCATTACCACCAAAATGTGTTATTTTAAAGGATTTGCAGTAGTATTATTTTGGGTGATAAGTCAATAGGTCGCCCTAGCCCTACTGACATGTTAACAATTTTGTGCCAGTAGGTTACCAATTTGGGGCATAACCATAAAACATCAAACCAATCCCTTCTTTCATGGTGACATATTGTACAATTTGGAAACCATGCCCTTTCTATTTTCCGCATACAACTGGGGGTCAAGTGCACCCTGTGTAGATACTTAAGTTGCATTATTGTAAGCTTTGCTGACATTGCCAATTCTCCTGCTGACAGTAACACATCTCTCCAGTCTGCCTCTTCCTGTTGGCCTATTACTGCCTCCCACTTGCTGTCAAGGTTGATAAATCAGTGGTTGAATTATTTAAGGGAATGTATGTTTTAGAGATACAACTGCTATCAATTCTTCCCATTTAGAAATTGCCTGTATTCGGCAATGCAAGTGGCGGATATGAATCAAGGGTATGCCCAGTTGGGGGGCAGTGGCAAAATTCTGAATTATGAAGCCCAATTTCCTTTGGTAGAGTAGTAAAGGGCTTCGCACTAGGTCCCTCCCACACACCATCCAATTTAGAGATACCAATGAGGTCCAAAGACTTAAAACCCTCAAGTCGTGTAGAGGGAGTCAGGTAAGACAAAATGGTTTTACCCTCTCACCTTATACATCACCACGCCTTCTGCCAGCCCTCCAACACTATTTCGTACTTTGGTGAAGGTTCTTTAGGAGCTAGATCCCATAAAGGAGATCCAGTGTGCCCATTTCCTCCATAGAATGTCACTCTGCAAGGAATGCTGCATCTATCTCATCTCTAAAAAGCCAGTCTTTTACCACACTTCATTGTTAATTAAGGGTATCAGCCGATAAGAGGGACATGGTCCAGGATGGAAAATTATTGCGGCTCACTGAAGATCACCTGGTAGACAGCCTGTCAGCCTGACCTCTTCAAATATGTTCAAGAAATGAGGTATGGTCAATGAGTCAAAACATTTAAAGATTTCTGACGGGAAACCATTCCGGTCAGAGGGTTTCCCTGCTTGCAAACTTGAGATTGCACTTAAAAGGTTCTCCTCCATAAGCAGGAGACAGAGTTCGTCCCTTTCATCAGACAGACCCTGAAGAGGAAGGTCTGGTATGAGTGAAGACATCCGTTCTTGCCAAGGGCTAGGTCTGGCTTTGAACAATGTACGACAGTATGTCACAAGTATTTCAGCGATCTCCAATGGGACAACTCTAGATATGAATTCTCTCTGGGATAGACTGTAGGTCTGTTTACCAGATTCTTCTCCTAACTCGTATATTCTTCATTGCAATGCCTTCCTGTGCTACTTCAAACTGCCGGAGCAAGTATGCCTCTTTAGTGGATAAATATTACGCCTTGAGTTTATGTTCATCTCAAGAGTATTGATCTCCAATTCCTTTAATTTCTCTCTGTTACAGAGGTAAGCTATGCCTCCTGCAATTAAAACGCTTCCCAAAGTATAGCTGTGGAAGTAACTGAGCCCATCTCAGTAGGCTTGAATGAGTATTTTTCAGATGTAAAAAAGCCTCATGCATTCCAAGGGAAGAACTTCTTGGAAGGTGGAATGATAAACCACGCAGCCAAATATCACAAGGTGCGTAAACAATACTCCTCTGGGTGGAGCCAAAGCTTACTCTATATATACTTAAAATTACAGGTAACAATATACTGCTCCATCACACCAGATCTAAAAATGAAACGTGTAAATTCATTTGCAGGGTCACGTTACACATAGGAGCACAAACTCTATTCATATTAACTACTAGATTTTTCTGCAAATAACTTCCTGCATCTCTAAAAAAAAATCCAGTTCCATACATTTCAATGGAAGATATAAGAAAAAAAACTTCTTTGTCTACTAAAACTTAACTATTCAAAATGAAGATGGTGTTAAGTGACAGGTGGGATGGATTGCCTAGGGGAACAGACATGGAAACGGGTTGACATTATTCAGGCTCTCTCTCATTAACTATTTTAGCCCTTTAATATATATACTATGCCATAAATCAAATTTCTTTGAAACAGTTGTTTCCATATTGAATGCATTTAGGATTTATAGAGCGCCTGGTTAGTCCGAAGGAGTGTCCCGCGCCAAGCAGTAGCATCAAGGAATAGTCATGAGCAAGTAGGCCCAAAGCTCCTTCTAACTCTGTCTAAAGAGCCAGGTCTTCAGGTTTTTGCGGAAACTTGCCTCAGACTGTTCAAGTCTTGGGTTGAGTGGCACTGAGTTCCATAGCTAGGCTGCACGAAGACCAAAGGGGCAACCCCCCCAGTCGTGCACGACGTACTCTGGGAATCACTGCCAGCGCTGCATCCCCAGATCTAAGTACTCTGGAAGGGGTGTAAGCATTGATCGAGGGGAAGAGATAACTAGGACCCCTCCGATTCATTATCCTGTGCATGAAACACAGAGCTTTAAATGAGATTCTATATTTAACAGGAAGCCAGTGAAGTTCAGCCAAACCGGAGCTAATGGTGGTCCATTTCGGAATTCTTAATAGCATCCGGGCTGCTGAATTTTGTACTCTTTGAAGCATTGCCAGTCTGCTTCTAGAAATCCCCAAGTAGAACACATTGCAGTAGTCAAGCAGCGACACCAGCAGGGCCTGTGTTACTGTTTTTTGTGCGGAGGCCGGTATTAGCCTCAGAAACTCCCTTAACAGCCTCAACACCCCGAAACAGGTGCCCACTGTGGCCCTCTGATAGCTGAGCGTCAAAGCGGATGCCTAGATTTTTCACTTTAAGTTTTGGAACAGGGTTAGGGTATTGGCATTAAACCCTCAACGCTCATTTACCTCAACTAGTTTCATAAAAAAAGACTCAGATCCCAGCCAAATAGCACTTGAGTACCTCGCTTTTATCATGAAGTTAGAATGTGAGACCTCTAGTTTGACACTGGAATTCTGTGGTAAAGCTAGGGTAGACACTGGCGAACCAACTGACAGATTGCTTCTGAAAAAATCCATGTTTCACTTAGCATGCCAGATATATATTCTTGCACTGAAAATGAAAATAATTAAATAATTATAAGTAGGAGTCCTCATCGGGATGTGACCAACCAAGATGGCCTATTAGACGTGCCTCACTGCAGCTCCCAGTGTTGAGGCCGAAATCCTACTGAATCCTGGGGCACTGAAAGTGTTGGGTCCTTGTTAGGTGGTGAAACTATCCACCACGGGACTGTAGCTGCGGCAGAGTGCAATCCTGGCTCCACGGATCGACCTGCTGGGAGGTATAGGGGCCACGAGGAGAGTACGGGGACGTGTCTGAGGTGCGGGAACACCAGAAGAGGCCGCGCACCAGAAGACGAGGGTGGGGCTGTTGGCCTCGGCGGCTTCCTTGGACCTAGGATGGCTGCCCGCTTCCCATCGTGAGCCATCCTGGTGGAGGGCTGAAGTGCTGCGGACTGCCTGTTCTCGGGCTGTGGGGGGCAGCGGTCCTACTAGTGTAGCGGGGTCGTGTAACTGCGCTTGCAGTGGCACCTCTGGTGGACGGAACGGAATACCTGCCTACAGTGGGGGTCTGGAGGTGGTGTCCAGGACCCCTGAAGGAGGTGATTGGCTCGTGGATTTGTAGCATTAGAAGAGGGCTACATACAGTTGAAAAATGGTGAAAGACAGGGGAGCCAGGGCGCAGCAGACCAACACGGTCACAGAGTATACGGTCCCCGACCCCCAGGATGGGGGTCAGCAGGGGGGACCTTGGACCCCGCAGAGTGCACGGAACGCGCACCAGACACAACAGAGATCCTGGTGGAGATTCAGGTCTCCCGACAGGTGCTTGAAACAAAGATGAACGCGATGGCAATGGATATTAATCACCTCTGGCTCGACCTCTGCAAGGTGACGGACATAGTCACGTCCGCAGAGGAGGATGTGGCCTCTCTTAAACAAGAGTTCAAGAGTTTGCAGACAGTGGTGTCAGGTTTGAAATGCAGTGTCACCCACATAGAGGGACATGTGGAGGATGCGGAGGGCCAGTCGAGAAGGAACAATTTACGATTTTAGGGCTTTCCCGCATGAGTGGATGGGCCCTCAGTTTCTAGAAAACTGGATTGTCCACAGCCTGAAACCTAAACGTCTCTCCAATTTCCTCACTATAAAGCAGATCCACAGGTCATGTGAGAAAGCAGCATACTCTCAAAGAAAGTTCATTAGGTACTAGCAAAGGATTCATGTGATTTCACTGTGAAGAATGCTCAAACTCCATTTGTAAAATTAGTAAGGAGCTGCTAAAATGATTTATACTGTAACTAAAATCTTTTATTGACCTGTCATTACGGTCCTTTTTATGGCACTCAAAACAAAAGCATTCACTACAATGCAATTCAATTAAAATGCCAGATCCTTATAACCAAAGAAATCCAACTGGTATGATGCTTCAAAACTTTCACCTTTAAATAGTTCTATGAAAAACACCATTTAACAAACTTACAAACCATTTTATACCAAACTTTTAAGAGTCTGATTTACAATAATGATATTTTCCAAGTGAGGACACTCTCAGTTAGTTTCTATCCACGGTGGAGTCAGGTGCTAGGTTTTGCCTCAGGCCCTCACTTACACTACCGTTGTCATGAACTACCTAAGAGTGCCTGCCACCTATGGCGCTATGGGTCAGTAAAGTGAGCCATCTCCCGCGCACACTGTCGGACCACTCCCCTGTCGTACTACAGCTGAGAGTTCCACGCGCAGGGGGGGGGGTAGAACGACTATGGAGATTCCCCGACATGGCCCTGAGAGATACGGTATTTGCATCAGAACCGAGTGCTGCGTTAAGTGAGTACATTACGCTGAACGAAGGTACAGTGACATCCGAGGCCACACTATGGGAGGCTTTTAAGGCTTCTGCCAGGGGAGTGTGTATATCAAAGAGCGCTTGTGTACTCAGGGACCTGAGACGCACACTCACACAAATAGAAGCGCAGTTATCAGAGCTTGACCGACTGGATGCGAAACCCCTTGGTCCCCCCAGTCTGCACCGCCGTGCACCCCTTCTGACGGAGTTCCGGGAGGCAGCAGAGCGAGAGGCACATTATCTCGGCAAATATGCAATTGCTAGGCGCTATGGGGAGGGTGAACGGCCGGGCAGAACCCTTGCCAGACTAATGCAGCAGTCCCGCAAGCTGACTGGGTGCGATGGCTTGCGGATAACTGGCAATGTAGGAATCCTTGGGGAGGTGCTCACATATTATACCACCTTATACACCTCCAGAGCCACCGGGCACCCACTGGCGTACAGTGACTACTTAGATGAGATTTCAATGGTCTGGATGGAAAAAGCACATAGGAGTTCTTGGCCGAGCCCTTCTCGGAGGACGAGGTGATTGAAGCCATTGACGCGCTAGATGGTTCTAAGGCACCGGGGCTTGATGGGTTTTCCGGATGCTTTTATAAGTAGTACAAGGCTATCCTTGCACCATATCTTATAGACATGTACCAAGAGACGGTGGAGGCCGGAGTGCTCCCGCCTACCCTGAGAGAGGCGGTTATAATTCTACTTCCGAAACCCGGTAAGGACCCATTGAAATGCGGTTCTTACAGACCGCTGTCACTTTTAAATTTTGAGAATAATATCCTAGCTAAAATATTAGCAACGAGACTTGCCCTAATTGTTGAAAAACTGATCTCGCCCGCTCAGTCGGGGTTTATTCCTCATAAATCAACAGCACTCAATCTTTGGACGCTGTTTGCCACACTAAATAGAATATCACTGTCGGACCCAGCAGCTGCTGTGCTGCTCGATGCGGAAAAAGCTTTTGACTCACTCGAGTGGCAATTTCTGTACGCCACGTTGGGTCGCCTGGAGGTGCCGGACCGTTTTTTAGCAGTCATTAAATTATTATACACACAACCCACGGCGCGCATCCGCCTTAATGGTACACTGTCAGCTGAGTTTCAACTTACACGGGGAACACTCTCCCCCCTGTTTGTGTTGGCATTGGATCCGCTGGTGCGCCATCTGCAGGAGCGGCACAGTCATCGGGGCCTGCAGTTTAACACTGGACCCCTACTGCTTACGCTATATGCAGATGATTTTATTATACATACGACACCCGGATGACAATTTAACACCGCTTCTTCGCGAAGTGACAAGATATGGCACCCTGTCAGGGCTATGCATCAATTGGGAGAAATCTGAGGTTTTTCAGTTGACAGAGGCGCCCTGTGGCAAACCTGCGGAGTATCCATTGACGTGGTGCGAAGATTCCGTTAAATACCTCGGAATTCACATACACAGAGAGAAGGATCGTATCCTCCAGTTGAACTATGGCACGGTAATGGAAAAGCTGGGACGCAACATAGAGCGTTGGTTGACGCTGCCCCTGTCAATGGCGGGAAGGATAGCCATTGTTAAAATGGTTGTCCTCCCGCAATTTTTATATCGCTTCCACAACATTCCAATTCCGTTATACAACAGCTTCTTCTCAACCCTTTGAACACTGATGATACGATTGGTGTGGGGTGGTAAACGGCCTCGTATTAGCTGGGACACACTAATGCTGCTGTATGAGAGAGGAGGGTTCGGGGTACCAAATTTTCATATCTATTACCTGGTACCACAGGCGAGCTTTGCTCGGCATTGGTACCATGCGGATGTCAGGATCCCTTATTTCAGGCCGGAAGCCACCCTAGCGCTCCTGGCGCCCCTTGGCACCCTGCTGCCGGTTGGGTTCCCGCAGAATACGCATGACATTCAAACGCTCTCCACAACTAGCTGGGCATGGCACAAATTACAAAAAATAACTGGATCCCGCATAATGTACTCACCCGAACTACCACTAGCGGGAAATGGCTGGATCCCTATTCTGCAGGAGATGCTTGTAAAGCGTACGCTAGCTAAATTTCATTTGGTAACATTTGGAGACCTGTTCCCTAAGGGGCACGTCTTCTCGCGCACGGAGGACCCCCGCTTTCGCGAGGCCACAGTCATGGACCACTTTGTTTTACAGAGACTTCAGAGAGTCCTGAGGGCTAATCTTTTCAGCTATCCATTAGAGCCCCCTGAGTTCCCAATCCTGACAGGCATCATCAAAGAAGGGGATGGGAGTCACCTTACGGCCAGAATGTATATGGCTGCAGTGGCGATGCTGCCGTGCCGAAACACTGGGGTGCGGGCAGCTTGGGAACGGGACCTCGGCCACCCTATCTCTGATACACAGTGGGGTCAGTGTTGCACACAAATACGCCGTGTCTCTCCCAACCACCGGCACAAACTGTTGCACTTTAAATTTCTTTGGAGGGCATATAAGACACCCAGCACACTACATCGTATCGACCCATCTCGGTCACATTCTTGCCCTGGTTGTCGCTCCCCAGAGGCGGACTTTGCGCATATTACGTGGACATGCGCTAACATAACGGGCTATTGGACAGCAGTTTTTGGGGAGCTCTCCCAGATGATAGAGATGGTAATCACACCCACGCCACTGATGGCGCTGCTTGGGTATGTATACATACGACCTCCCCAAACCCAAGCGATGGTTTTTTGCCATTGTACTTCTCTTCGCTAAACGCGAAGTGGCTATTAATTGGGGCAGTAAACGTACACCCACGTTACACACATGGCTGCGCAGTATGACCTATTGCAATACCAACAGCGATACATATGCACAGTTACAGCAACCCACTGCTAGACCCCTTGACATATGGCAAACATTCCATTCCTACCTGCGGGCCTCATAGGTCAATGGTGGCATTTCATCGCTACCACAACACACCCCTGCATTGGATGGGATGGAGGAGGGTACACCCGGGACCACTGGGACACCGCAGGGATTGTAGTGTACTTCAATGTGTGAGCTCCTTGCAGGACGGGTATATTGTACTCAGTGTTAACCTTGTATATTTATGCCTGCACCTTGACATGTCTCCAACTTTCTAATATGCTATACCCTGTACTGCACTGTAACCATGTTTATAAAACTTTGTGAAAATCAATTAAAAATTTTTTTTTAAAAGAGTGCCTGCCACCTTGATTAATACATCTTAAACACAAGTTAGAGTGCATACAGCTGGAATAAGACATCACCAGGGTGGTGAGAACATTTGACAGTGTCTTTTCGGCCAATAGATAATCTCCTCGACTTTTCTGTCGTTAAACATTGTGGGCGTCTCCCTCCAACTGCGCATGTTTTCTACAACTTTGTCACCAGTGCACTTTCTTGCGACAGTTCTTCCACCAAAAAACACTCTTCCGAATAACACAATCATCCCTCGTAAAACGGCCATGTGTCCAGCAATTCACGAATGGCAATGCATCTATTTCCAAAGAGATGTATTGCCACTATTCCATATGTTGTCTTCCTATTTTTTGGGTCTCAAGAGTAGTCCTATAATGCATTGTTTCAATGTTAGCGCAACCACCCCTCCTGCAGCACTTTGCAAATGCGTTACAACTCTGTCCAAGGATTCGTCCACCACAGGGAGTGAGTAAACATTTAGTGAGTTAAGGATTTCAATAAAAAAACCTTTACCAATAACAGAATTCTAAACATTCTGACACATTGTTCACCAGTGATATCACGGTAAGGTGTTTGTCTATAGCAGGGGTAATCAAAGTACTGCCCTGGGGCCACTTGTGGCATTCCTGACCTTCACATGTGCCCCCTGGTGGACAGCAGCCCTAGGCTGCTGATAACATGATAACACTAACATTCAGAAAGATTCTAAACAGGCAAGAATGTATTTACAGGTTAACTATTGTACATTGTGCAGCAAAAATGTAGAAATAGGATAGTCCCTTTAAAATAAAAAAAAAGTGTATTTCAATAACATGCAAAACCGTTTCTCCTTAGAACATCAGATATCACTGTATTGAGAGGCATACATTAACTTAGAAACATTCATGCCTCCCAACGCCCTGACAGTGGAGCCATTAGTGACCCAAGAGGCAAGTCATTTGTCTTGTGCACCCTCTCTGTGGCCAAGGTTGTTGTAATACTTCGAACAACATTATAGTTTATTGAATCAATCACAAGAAGGTTTTGTTCAGCGCACATACTGAACTCAGGTGCTCTCACATGAGAAAATGAGGAAAAAGGAGGCAAAGTTAAATAAAACAATTGCCTAGGATCTCATAATTTGGTCAAGTGGTGAAGCCGGAATCGATCCCAGGATTTCTGGTTCCACATTGTGCAATTCTACCACTAGATGGGTATCTCTTTCCCTCTTATGTTTTACATCAAACGTTAATGCTTTCAAAGTAACTATTGGCGCATGAGGTTAGAGCGTGGGTGGCAGACCGAATTTGCTAGAAGGCTGAGTTCGTTTTGGGCTCGAGGATCAAAGAGAAGTTTAAGCTGAGCCAGAGCTAGGTATCTGGCTAAAGATTGAATTGAGACTTTTGTAGCTCGCCCACTTCTATCCTATAATGGCAATTAAGGAGACAAATATGTAAGAAGGATAAGATTTCACTCTAAAAAAAAACTCCACGATTCCTTGTCCACACCATGTACTTGCTTTTCTTCCTCTGCACCCACCTTACATCACCTCCGACCCTCACCCTGCTGGCATCAAGGCAGCCCTCTGTCATTCAACAGACCATCCTTTTTGGCCCCTGGGAGAATGTTTGCAAGTACCCATAGTCTAGAGTAACATCCATGGAGAAGATGTTTTGTAAGTGAGACAGTGGTTGACCTCTTGAAGGAAGCTACCCAACTGGAAGCGTGGGAGGGTCGCGAGAAACCTCTGTAAGAAGTGATGAGAAATGGCCTGTTATGCTACATCTAGAAAGCTCAACACTTACATGGCCATAATTAAGATGCCGACTCCAGTTTTGTTGGAGACTTTAATGTTAATTTGCACACCATAAGCAAACATACGGAGCAGATGTAGAAAACCTGCGAAGATATTTGCTAGGAGCACTATGCAGCCATCAAGAGGGTTACTGACAGTGCTGACCCTTGAAAAACTGCACAAGTGATTTTGTTGCAAGTTGGGAGGCAACTGGACAGATTTAACTGGCGAAACTTGTTAGGCAGAAATGAACTAAGTGCTGTTCCTCTGACACAACAGTCAGTTGCAGTCAGCCCAACAGTATTATGTGCTTTCAAGTGTTGAACACCAACAACCACTAAGCAATCAGGGGGGATGACTGACTACACATGCATGACTTTAATCTAATGCAGTGGGCAGGTATAAACCAACTGCTTCCCACAGACACAAGAAAGGCCAGCAGAGCTAGGCTGTAATGAGGAAGAGATATAGGCCAGCTATCAGTATACAGATGGCACTGCATGGCATACTACTAAATGAAATCTATGGCCCAACAGAGGGTAAAACTGACAAACCTAAACATGGGGAATGCCCACAATTGACATATGGGGCATCATGACCACATGTTTGGTCCTCCCATAGTAAAGATACAATGCACTAAAAAGAGGTTCCCAATGCACAGTGGTGCCTCTCAGACATTGCTGCCGTAACAGAGGACCAATCATATGCAAAGCGGCAGACAAATACAACTTAAAATAACTACAAAAAAGGACCACCAATTATGCTTTGCAAAGACACTACCAAAGATCAGCGGATTTATTCGCATCTTGTTATTAATTAATCTGTGTCTAAAACTATTTCAGAGCCCCGGGCAAGATATTGCCGTGCTAAGACATGCATATTGCAGGGGAGAGAAGAATCGCTGTGCCTTCTGAAGCACGACCCTTGTTCCCCCGATCAGGGGTCATGATAAAGAAGAATACAAAGTAATCATTTAAAGGAAAAAGTTGGTGCCTCGGTGTCCCAGGGACTTTGTCAATATTACATTATTCTCCTGCAGAGTGCATGCCAGCCCGCCTGGATCCTCTAATGCTCCTGTCCCAGCACAATGTTAAAGTCGTTATGCCAAAAGATGTCAGTCATGTCGGGCATAAGACACCGCAGCCTGAAACCTCTTACTTCTTCGCTTCACAGCAACCCGGTCCCTAGACCTCACCTATGCCCGGCACCCTGGCTTCTGCTTCCATGATGAAGCTGGCAGAGACAGCACAGCTCCAGACATCCTCTGCCTTAAGGGGTGGGTCTTAACTGATTTTTTTTCCGGGGCAAAACCAGGCTAAAACTTGGAAGTTGCCAAATAACGAGCTTATGGGCATACGAACGAAGGGATCCACACGCATCAAAAGGTAAAGACGCCCTGACAGATCACAAAATGCCAGACCCTTTAGTCTGCTCAGTATCAGGAGCAATCTAAAAGTGCTAACACACTCCCCACCACAGCTCGTGCAGTCTCTGCCAGCTATGGAGAAAACACCCTGCACCAGGGATTCCTCAATTATGCAGGTAACAGTGCAGCTTATCGGCAAAGACACTGATAACTTGAGGACTTTAATATACTCATTTGTACAAATAATTCTACAATACTTTCTGTATCTCATGTAAGGACACCCAAAGAACTCCATAACCACAATATACTACTCAATTACAAAGTTCTGAAAACGATATTATGGTCACAGCAGCCGTCTCACAGAATGCTCTACCACTTTCCCTCACAAAGACCGTAGCTTGGCACCTTTCTCTTACGGCCCCCTGAACAGTAGGTCAATAACCTGCAAAATCCAACTGAAACAGACACAGTAGAGGCTTTGGAATCGCAAGAAGCGTTTTTTTATTAATGTCTGATGTTTTTGACTTGCGTTCCAAAGCACAGTCTGAGTCAAAAGCCAAATGAACAGCTCTGGACAACACCGAAAATTATGCAATCCCCAGACGCGAGCTCATGGAAAGAAGCAGGGAGGACGGCTGGATACAGGACCAGGTCGAAGCAGCGGATCGAAGAGATCGAAATGAGAGCAATAAGGAGGCTGGCAGCCTGCAATGGAATCTAATTGCAGACCAACTCACTCCAGCAGCGAAGGCAACAGAGCCTATGTTCCCACAAGCCACTACAGTTCATAACAGTCCAAGATCATGCCCTCAAAAATCTTCTCCTTCAAGTCAACGGCAAGTAACCAAACAATAAATACAGAAAAGATTTTCCTGCATGAGGAGCCACCTATTTAAAAACTCAGATCACAATGCACAAGAACTCTAAACATGCCACTAAATGGGACGCAGACTACTTAAGTCAAAGAATGACCAAGCAAGTTAGAAGAACCTACAATCAGTCAGGCAGCAATGGTTTGAACAGCAGAAGAAAATCCAAGAGATTGACTAAAGTTTAACATTCTGAGAATCAAGTGCCCCAGAATAATCTTTGCCTGCTGGGTATCGCAGAAGGCTCGAAAGAGGACGATCCTAGAGGATACTTTGTTCAGCTCTTACAGAAAGATTTTCCTAATTTGCAAGAATGGGATACTGACTAGGGCTGGGCGTAGTTGGCGGAGCGCCACTACGCAAAATTTTGGAAAAAAAATGTGTGGAAAACGAGCGCACGTCCTGAGGGTCCGTGTGCCCGGGACAGGGGTCCCTCGTGCCTGGGCAGGCTCCCCGATCTCCAGGGGTCCCTCGTGCCTGGGCAGGCTCCCCGATCTCCCCGGCCTGGTTGGGTTGAGAAGCAGGGACCGGCCCCGGGGACTGCGTTTCGGTCAGGGACTGGAGTTTGGGAGCCCCCGTCCTGCTGCCTGCCAAGTGTCCATCTGCCCGGGACAAGGGTCCCTGGTGCAGAGCCCCGGAGACCTGCAAGGGCAGGCGGGAGCCCTACCGCTATGGCTCAGCTCGGGGCGGGCAGATGGCAGTCCTTTCGGTCCCGGCCATCTGGTCGCACCTCTCCCCTCGGCTATCTGGTCACATGCAATGCTTTCCAATGGGGCGGCCAGATGGCCGGGCCGCCCTGAAGTCCCGATGAGGGATCATTTGCCGCCCGGATCCCATACAGGGCTCCAGGAGGTCGGGCACGTTCGCGCCCAGGGTCCCCTGAGCCTCGCGGTGCGCACGGATTCCCAGAAAGCGGAATAGCCTTCCTCCGGATTACTAGGGACAGGGTACTCTGGGACCCCTCTCGGCCTAGCGGTCCTCAGCCGGCAGCTGGGCGGGCCAGGATGCCGCCCCAGCCCTGGGTCCGTCCCTGGGCCTGCCACGTGGCAGGCTGCCCTGGATGGGGTCCGGCAGGCCCGGGGAGCCTCCCCCTGCTGGGCTGGGTCCAGGGGCCCCGGGGAGTGCGGCCTCCCCACCCCAGGGTCTGTCCTCGGTCCTGCTGAGTGGCAGGATGCCTGAACGAGGTCCCGCGGACCTGGGGAGCCTCCCCCTGCTCGGCTGGGTTCAGCGGCTCCCAGGGGCCCTGGGGAGGGCGTCCTCCCCACCCTGGAGCTCCATCCTTGGTCCTGCCGCATGGCAGGGTGCACGGGATGGGGTCCGGTGGGCCCGGGGAGGCTTCCACTGCGCCTCTGGGCCTGGGAGCCCCGGCTGGGTCCAGGGGCCCCGTCGGGCCCCGGGTCGGGTGCTCCGGCCCTGGGCCCTGTCCCCCACCCTGCTGCACTGCCAAAGGCCGGGAATGGGGTTCCGTTGTGCCCGGGGACCCTCCCCTTGCTTGGCTGGGTTCAGGATCTCCAGCCGGGGCCCCTGAGGGCCCTGGGGAGGGCGGCCTCCCCACCCCGGGCTCTGTCCTCGGTCCTGCCGCGTGGCAGGGTGCCCGGGACAGGGTCCCGTGGGCCCGGGGAGGCTTCCCCTGCGCCTCTGGGCCTGGGAGCCCCGGCTGGGTCCAGGGGCCCTGTCGGGCCCCGGGTCGGGTGCTCCGGCCCTGGGCCCCGTCCCCCGGCCTGCCGCTCTGCCAAGGGACGGGGTTCCGTTGTGCCCGGGGACCCTCCCCTTGCTTGGCTGGGTTCAGGATCTCCGGCAGGGGGCCCTGAGGGCCCTGGGGAGTGCGGCCTCCCCACCCCGGGCTCTGTCCTCGGTCCTGCCGCGTGGCAGGGTGCCCGGAACAGGGTCCCGTGGGCCCGGGGAGGCTTCCCCTGCGCCTCTGGGCCTGGGAGCCCCGGCTGGGTGCTCCGGCCCTGGGCCGCGTCCCCTGGCCTGCTGCTCTGCCAAAGCCCCGGGACGGGGTTCCGTTGTGCCCGGGGACCCTCCCCTTGCTTGGCTGGGTTCAGGATCTCCAGCCGGGGTCCCTGAGGGCCCTGGGGAGGGCGGCCTCCCCACCCCGGGCTCGGTCCTGGCGCGTGGCAGGGTGCCCGGGACAGGGTCCCGTGGGCCCGGGGAGGCTTCCCATGCGCCTCTGGGCCTGGGAGCCCCGGCTGGGTCCAGGGGCCCTGTCGGGCCCCGGGTCGGGTGCTCCGGCCCTGGGCCCTGTCCCCCGACCTGCCGCTCTGCCAAGGGACGGGGACGGGGTTCCGTTGTGCCCGGGGACCCTCCCCTTGCTTGGCTGGGTTCAGGATCTCCGGCCGGGGCCCCTGAGGGCCCTGGGGAGGGCAGCCTCCCCACCCCGGGCTCTGTCCTCGGTCCTGCCGCGTGGCAGGGTGCCCGGGACAGGGTCCCATGGGCCCGGGGAGGCTTCCCCTGCGCCTCTGGGCCTGGGAGCCCCAGCTGGGTCCAGGGGCCCTGGGTCAGGTGCTCCGGCCCTGGGCCGCGTCCCCTGGCCTGCTGCTCTGCCAAAGCCCCGGGACGGGGTTCCGTTGTGCCCGGGGACCCTCCCCTTGCTTGGCTGGGTTCAGGATCTCCAGCCGGGGCCCCTGAGGGCCCTGGGGAGGGCAGCCTCCCCACCCCGGGCTCTGTCCTCGGTCCTGCCGCGTGGCAGGGTGCCCGGGACAGGGTCCCGTGGGCCCGGGGAGGCTTCCCCTGCGCCTCTGGGCCTGGGAGCCCCGGCTGGGTCCAGGGGCCCTGTCGGGCCCCGGGTCGGGTGCTCCGGCCCTGGGCCCTGTCCCCCGGCCTGCCGCTCTGCCAAGGGACGGGGACGGGGTTCCGTTGTGCCCGGGGACCCTCCCCTTGCTCGGCTGGGTTCAGGATCTCCGGCCGGGCCCCTGAGGGCCCTGGGGAGGGCGGCCTCCCCACCCCGGGCTCTGTCCTCGGTCCTGCCGCGTGGCAGGGTGCCCGGGACAGGGTCCCGTGGGCCCGGGGAGGCTTCCCCTGCGCCTCTGGGCCTGGGAGCCCCGGCTGGGTCCAGGGGCCCCATCGGGCCCCGGGTCGGGTGCTCCGGCCCTGGGCCCCGTCCCC